>PVKU01017051.1:0-12596 GCA_004027475.1 Anoura caudifer | reverse complement strand
AGGGGAGGGGAGGGAAGGGATCCTGGTAACATCCTTTGGCTATGACCTGGTTGTAAAGAACATTAAAAAACCTTGCCAATCAGGATTCCCCACTCCTGCACCACACTCCCCACCTTAGAAAAACCCAGTGTTCAAAACTGCATTTCAGAATGCACACCATTATGTTAGCCAAACTCTGGGCCTGGTGATTTTTGTGCTTCCAATTTGAGTCACCAAAGCTCATCAATTCTCTGTTCTTACTCCCTGGCAGGCTCCCACAAGGGATATCCCACAGGGAACTAGACTTTTCCATACTGAACAAACAGGGTACATGAGTCCAGAAACAGCTATTCCTAATCCCTGCCAAGCGTATGGTCTCTGCAATGAAACATTTCAGCAATGCCTCTCCCCTGGGAGAGGCTCTGGGTCTGCAGACTCCAAGAGGCCTTGCTGCTGCCTTTAGCATGGCCAGATGTGCAACAGCATCTCTGGGTTTGCAAATTAAGCTCTATACCCATGATTCCCTCCTTTCATCCCACCCAAGCACTAGACAGTCATATAGATTTTAGGGAGTAAAATTAGTATATGAGAGACAATGGTGGGAAAGGGTGTGTGTGGGTGTGTGTGTATGTGTGTCAGGGGCAGGTGTAGTGGTATGGTAGCATGGAAAAGAAGCTAGATTAATCTTTATCTGTCTACATAAAGAAACTGGACATGCCTTACCTTTCAACTGGGAGTTGTGTACAGCAAACATGTTGATGGTCATAAGCTGCAGCATGCGAGTACTTCCAATAGGAGAGGGGCTATGCTGCAGCAATACCTGGAACTCCTTGAGAACCTTCTCAGCCACTGCAGGGAATGTCTCCATCCTACAAATACATCCAGCCCATCAGTGAGGGACATCCCCAAGAGCATTTACGTGTACGTGCACACACACACACACACACACACACACACACACACCCTTCTCTCTCCTCTTCCTCCTTACCTCCCTTTCTTCTTCTCCCCCACCACCTCTCTCTCTCTATCTTTCTTTCTCTCTCTCTCTCTCTCTCTCTCTCTCTCTTAAAGCAGACAACTAATGCCTACGATGTCTGTTTGCTACTTTTACAAACCTTCTTGCTATTCTAATGTTGTGGACAAATTTAAGAAACAGAATTGCTCAGGGTTTGGAGATGGAATCAATTCAATTTTGGATAAATCGCCATGAGTTATTATACTTTGGTATGCTATTTCCTAACCCCTGGCAATAACTGAATTCAAGCTGAAATGAAATCAAAGTTTCTCTCTGAAACAATCAGTTTTTCTAAATAGCAAACAAATTTCCTTTAAGCTCTAAGACCTACATATTCCCCAAACTTTCTGGCTCATGAATCTAAGGATCTTCACTCAAGGCTTTACTTCAAGAAACCAGAAGTAGTTCTCTTGCCATCTTCTTAGGCACTATCATGCTAATTGCTCTACCTAAGGATCCCAGATTTCCCTTTGAAGAATCCTCAGACCTAGGACCCCAATGATCTGTTTCAGCCTTTCCTGTGTTGCTGCCCTCCTTGCTCTCACAAGACTCTGCTCATCAGGGTCTGTATGTTCTCAGGCCAGTGGAAATATAATGCCCTGGCCAACTGCCACTCCCAATACAGGAAGAGCCTGTAATGTAGGGAGGTAAAAATCCAGCCAGTGACCTAGGGCTCCTACAGAGAGGTCATTCAAACCACTGCTTGCCAAATGTGGCCACTGGATTCCAAACAGTGGTGCATGCCTGGAGCTCCTTTGGCAATAGCAACAAACCACAGCTGAAGTCCTCAGGAATAAAAAGCAAATTCAAACTTGGTGCTAGAGAGAGAAACGAGGCACAATGGGCCTCAGGGCCATGCTGAACAATTCACAGTCAGCAAAGTATCTCTTATCCATCCTCAAGCCCTCCCCCATCAAAAAAAATAAACAAACTGCTTATAGTGCACAGGGTGATGGGGTAAGGAAGAGCTTCAGGCTGGATTAATATACAGCTTCTGAAAAGCCACAGAAAAGGGAATCCTTCTCAAAAAAGACAAAAACAGTTTCAAGTCCTAGAGAAAGGTATTTCTAGTTTAATCCAAACCTGACCCTTTCCCCACTTAGAACCCTCCCCAGGTTAGCAAACTCCAGAGCTTTCTGGCATCTTGGTAATCTTCATTCCTTGCCCCTGGATGGAAACTCTTATTACTGACCTTCTGGTATCCAGAAATCATGCCACAGCTATGGGTCAATTATAGTTTATATTCCAGTTCCCTTTTCTTCATTTTCATTGGCATAAAACATGCCATGCATTTGTTGCCCATCCCCATATGCCATTTTAAGTGCTCTATCCCCTGCAAAAAAATACCCCCCCCATACGTAACCACCACCACCACCACCAAAAAAAAAAAAAAAAAAAAAAAAAAATCCCTCTTTTCTTCTTCTTTCTCTAAAATGTTTCAGAACCATTAAAACTCTTGGTAGGTTTGGAATGGCAGAGTGATATGCCTGGGGCTGGATTGAATCCATTTTCCCTATGGGCTGTAACAAAGGTTTCATTTTAAATCCTGACACTGTGCAGCACTCTTTCTGGTTGGAGGTGGGGAGGGGAGCTAGCACTTCTCATTAAGAGAACAGCAGAGTTCACTCTGCTTGAAAAGCAGTCACACTGGGCAAGTTTCAGAGCCATGTGTCTCCGTGTTGAAAGGCGGTAGAGAGCCAACACAGAACGACATGACAGAGTGTCACGTGGGACAGTCTTGCTTCGAAGCTGTGTCTGAGGAAAACTCTTCCCTGGGATGGGAACTGAAACATCCATTAGCACTCCCTAGGTCAGACTGGGGTCTGAAAAGAGCACCAGGCCAAAATGTCCACATCTTTTTCTTAAATTTGTTTTTTTTTCTTAAATCCTTCCCTTTGCCTTTCAACTAGTTCAACATCAAAAAAAGAAAAAAATCAAATGCATAAGGATGTAAGTTGGAGTAACTTCAATTCTGAGATATAAAGGAAGATGGATCTACTCAGACAAAATCAGCTTTGTCAGGCAGTGACCAAGGGACACACAGATAAAAGACTTCTTCAGAGCTCAATAATGCGGCTTCTGATTCCCAATTTTGTACCTAAAATGCTACCTGATTGCCTCAAACTACCTCTTAAGTAGTTTTACATCTTTTTCTTTGCTACAATCCATATTATAGAATTAAATTATACTAAAACAGAAACAATGACAGAATACAATTTATGTTTAGGAAAAAACTCACAAAACAAAATTATCATTTTTATGGATACATATGTAAATACGTAAATGGAGTAAAAAGGTCTGGAAGAATACACAACTGAATGTCTGGTATTATCTCTGGAGAGCACAGGGTTGAGAGAGAGTTGAGAGAAATCTAGCCTTAGCTGTAATGCTACATTTTAATAAGGAGATTCTGTATATTACTTATGTAATAATTGTTAGCCAAGAAGCAGCAATAGAATTAGCAGCAGAGGAGGAGAGAAAGCATAAAAAGATGGTAATTTGTAATGGCACAAAATTGGAAGCAGCCTAAAATGTTCAATAATAGCAGGTAATTAAGAAGTCATACCTGTAAAATTGAATTCTATTTTTTAAAAGGTGTATTACATTTTTTAATCATGTGGATAAAGTTTAACATATATTAGATGAAAAGTTTCAAACTAGTTTAATGTGAACCCTTTTGATGCATATTTTAAAAACAAGTATGTGTGTGTGATGTATAGAAAAATAAAAATATACATCAAGTACCAACAGCGGACAGTTATCTCTGGATGGTGAGAATATGCGTAATTTTTTATTTCTTCTTTTTCTTGGGTTTTTTAAGTATTTTACAATAAGCACTGTATACAATAAAAAGATTTCTCCTACAATGCATACTATGGGTTTTTATATAAAACATTTATAATTTTAAAAGTAAATCAAAATACAAACATAATATTTTTAACAATACAAGGACCAAAATAAATATATCAGTCTTTGAGTTCCCAGAGATCTTGAAGCTGTGGAAACAGCATGACTAGGCAAGCAAGTAAAAACTAAACTGGTAACTTTAACCAAGGCGATAATGGGAAGCAAAATTATTCTATTTATCGCAAATGAAAAGTCTAGAGGCTGCCGGCTTCTCAGTCTCCCTCAGTAGAGTCCAAGTGCAGCTCTGATCTGTTGTTGCCTCTCACTAGGAAAGCAAGTGTCTGTCAGGAGCCACTTGGCACCCCTGGCGCATTACTCTTCCTAAGCCTAAGAGAATTCTGTCCGATCCTTTAAAACTGCAGAAGATACAATCATTTTCAGGATACGTGTTTCACTGACTTAAGGGACTGCTTTCCAAAATGATCTCTGGAGACACCTTGTCTCATTTGAATGGCAGTTTTAAAAAAACCAATTTTTCAGACAACACTGGGACTTAAACCCAGGAGTGACTCAGACAGTGACTAACGGGGCAGGACCCCACCTCTCAGATGCTAAGGAACAGAGCTGAGCTAGACAACACTGTCTTCAGAAAAGAATCAGGCTTCATAACTCTTCTCAACTTCTTAATTTTTAAAAACTGAGTAAGACAAAAGCAACCCAGTAGCAAAAACAAAAACAAAACTAAGCCATGTGACAAGGGTAGAAATGAAAGAAAGAAATTATAGTGCTACAGAACATTAAGGACTGGAGTGGACCTTGGATATCATCTATTTAAACTACTGATAAGGAAACTGAAGCCCCCAGAGACTTTGACTTGTTCACTCTCAAGGTCTTATAACTAGTCAGTGGTGAAAAACACTCTCTTTGGCACGTGATTCCATTCAACACTCTGAACCTCTTTTTCACTGGATGCTGAGAGTAAAGAAACTCATGTTGCACACAGTAGGCATTCAAGCACATGCTGATGCAATTTGGAATGCTAGGCACAGAGAAGACGAAGACTTTAAAGGAGAGCAATGATGGGGCTTTTCTCAAAAGACAGGCAGGACAGTGGATGTGTCTTCAGCTGCTCCCCATTACAATCTCCTCACTCTTAATTCGTTTTCAACGCCTCCCACATTTCACATCTTCTTAGTAATTAGGCAACAATCCATGTTGTTGTGTGTGGCTTGGACTCATTGCTTTTCTAATCTTACAGACGTCTATACTTTTTTTTTTAAAATAGGAAAGTTATTGCTATTTCTGCCTTCCAGAATAAATATGGGGCAAAATTCTCTTTTACCTCCAGGAGAGCATAGGAGGAATGCTCATCAAGGGGCCGGAGTGCCTAGAATTTACATATGTTTTCCTCATATGAACACTACTGTAACTCGTTTCTTATGAAGGTGAAGCTAGACTGGCCTTATCATTTGCCAACAGAATAACTTA
Source organism: Anoura caudifer (assembly GCA_004027475.1). Lineage (NCBI taxonomy): Eukaryota > Metazoa > Chordata > Mammalia > Chiroptera > Phyllostomidae > Anoura > Anoura caudifer. Next base: position 7,267 of record PVKU01017051.1, on the reverse strand, counting down.
TATGCAGGAATGGAAGAGATACTGAAAAATAATCTGGACCACAGCAAACCACCTCTGACAAATGAGATAATCTATTCTTTTTTAAAGGGTTCCAAAGAAGAAAATTCCTAAACATATCCCTGTGTGAAATTTTCTTCCCACAGAAATCAAAACTATCTGGTTATAACTTTTATAGTTAAACACAGTTAGGAGAACCCACAGCTGTCTTTAAATAAACCTTTTTTTTACCTTAACTTTTTTAAGATTAATTTTTCCCTCTTGGCAATCATTTTCTAGCTTTTTAACCATTATTGAGGTTCTTTCCTAAGCCTCCTCCAAAATATATGTATCTAAATGTGAGAATTTTAGAAGAGGGGGAAAAATGTTAATGTCCGAACTTGATAAAAAATATATCCTAAATATTCCTACATTCTGGACCAAGATTCGTACCTTCTTTAATCCCAAAAGTCTCTAAAAGACCTAACACATACCCAGAGCAGTGGTTCTCAACCAGGAGCAATTCTGCAACCACCCCTCACTCCCTGAGAACATTTGGCAACGTCTGGAGACATTTTTAATTGTCCCAACTGGGGTGGGGGGAGTGATGCTACTGGCATGAAGTGGGTAGCAGCCTGGGATGCTGTCAAACATCCTGCAATGCACAGGACAGCTCCCTACAACAAAGAAATTATAAGGATCAAAATATCAGTAGTACAGAGGTTGGTAAGTCCTGACTTAAAGCAACATGGTACATGAAAATTTAAAGAAAATAGGAAAACAGGAGAAAAACTGAGTGAAAAAGTAGTTAGGGAAATAAAGATTTTAAAAATGAAAACTAAAAAAGATTATAAAGATATAAAGAACCACAGTAGCTATATTAAGTGCAGCACGATAGTAGTTCCTTACTATGATGCGGTATTTTGTAAAGTGATGTTATCATTTTGCTCACTTGTAACTGCAGCTTACATAACTCACTAATGATTGGCCTGAGTCTATTATAATCTACTAGAATATTAGTTCCTTCTAGTATGGATAGACTAAAAGGCTGGAGAGAAGGAACTAGTATCAGCGTTTTAGTCTATCCATTTCTGGAACAAGTCACTCATTTATACAACAAATACTTACTGAGCATCTAACTACATGACAGGCACTAAGGCAAAAGCTCTTGTCAGAACAGAGCTTACATGGGGGTGGGGAGATAGTGAGAGGGGAGCTACTGATGCACCTAGTTACTTTTCCTAAGTGAATTACCTCGCACTTATTTCTACTAATAGAGATATATCTACTGGCAGCACTCCAAGTCATTTAGACTAACACTACCCTTGTGATGGCTGTCACTGTCCCTCCCTCTTGACCAAGTTGATGACAAATGAATATGTAATAAGAACATTTTCTAGTTCACCATTCATAAAAAATGTTTCTTCAAAGCTGGACAAAGCCTTTCAGTCTCTCCCACTAGGAAAACTTCTAGAGCACTACAGATAAACTTACAAGGTTATGACAGAAAGTGAAAGGGAAACACTGACAGCAACAGTGGGATCTATAATCCAAAACAAACCACCTTGAAGGTAGCTCACAATAAAACCTCCAATTCAGACAATATTAAAATGCAGAAGAGCTGTCTGAGAGCACCACCACCTACTCCTCTTCTATAGTGGCACTGAGCACACCTCTGCTCTAGTGGGCGGGCATTAGTCAGGCTTTTAGGATCACTTGTTTTACACAGTGAAGAAAAACTCTGATCCACCAAAGGAACACTCAAAACTTGATCTCTGTCCAGGGATTTAATGGGTAAAGTAACAGGGTTTCTGCACACAACACCTTCCCTGAGATTTATATGTAAATCCACGAGAGATGGTGAAACCACAGCAAAGCCTTAGCATTTACTGAGATCAGCGATATGGCACAGGAACCTAAGCACAGAAAAAAGGGGTATGGTTCAGGAAGAAGAGAAAATGTTGGAGGGGAAAAAAATGTTACTTTTCTCTTTAAGGGAAAATGAGTGGACAGTATTCTCACTAAGGAGGACCACTGACAGTTGTGCCCAGGAAATGAACATGACTTCCTTGAAGAGCTCACTAGGGGCTGAGCTGGAAGGCAGAGGAAAGAGAAACCCAGAGGGATAAGGAATGGGGGTTGAGAAAAGACTGTGTTTAAAGGGGGCTTTTGTAAAGGTAGAGAAAGAAGAGACAGGGGTGGAGAGTAGTATTTCCCAAACCTCATGAGCAAAGTAGGAGAGTGAGTGAAGGGAAGAGAAGGTGGAGGCCTCTAAGAATTCACACCCTGTGCCCTCAGTTACAAACACAGTCTAGTTGCTAACAATATTAAATTCCAAAATGACTTGTAATGTAGGAAAATAAAATAAACATCCTGCACACTTACCCAATCCGGGTAAACAGCTTCCCATGGGCATGGAGAAAACTGAGGATGAACCTTTTGTTCAGCTGCATGGGAAAAAGAGAGGAGAAAACAATTAAACTTTCCCCAGTTTCCTGTTACTGAACAGAGTCCCTAGTGACACAATAACCTGGCCAGGGTCTAAGGGGTGGGCACTAGGGATGGGAACCAAATGGACATGCCCAAATTCTCACACAGACCCAGGGCATATGCCCAACAGCTGCTGCTCAACTGAGCCAAATGACAGCAAGCTTGGTGAGCGGACAGCACCCTCTGCTGGCAGCGCTGTGTGTAGAGAATGAAGTGCTGAACCCCAACTAAATTGGGTAGAAAGAAAGATGCCTGCAGCTAGCTCTGAGATCTAGGAGCTACCCTTGCCCCATAATGATGGAAACTGACAAGGACAAGGATAATACAGATTTTGGATAAGTCCCTAATCTTATTTATGATCTATTTTTCTAGCTAACCAACAAAACAGTAATCTTCTTTGGTAAACAAGGGTAAAGTAACCTACCACTAACTAGTTCATCAAATTATATTTCTCCATCTTTTTTTAAATCCTCACCTAAGGATATGTTTATTAATTTTAGAGGGAGGGAGGGAAGGGACAGACAGACAGACACACATGGATGTGAGAAATATCGACTGGTTGCCTCCCATAAGTGCCCTGACTAGGGATCAATCCCACAACCTAGGTATGTGCCCTGACTGGGGATCGACCCCACAACCTTTTTGGCGTATGGGATGATGCTCCAACTGAGCCAGCCAGCCAAGGCTATACTTCTTCATCCTTTAAGACTAAGTTTCAGGTTCAAGGTCTGGAGCAAAAAATTCAAGTGTCTACAAAGGGCCAGGTTTGAAATAGGCTGGTGGTGACAGTAGCAATCAATGGCTTGTCCACTCCAATTGTTTTTTGTGAACCCTGTATTATCATTTCTTTTCTTTTTTTTTTTTTTAAGAACAGCTGAAAGCTGAGTTTTTATATGAAATTCTCTGACTTTTAAATGTTGGCTAATAACGAAAAAAAATCTTAGCATTAGGCAAGCCTAAAGCACGAACATGCCAGCCACATCTGGCCCATGAGCTAACAAATTTACAATCCCAGTTCAATGTTCTAGAAAACCTGCTGCTATTAAAACCTGCTGCTATGAGGGGAGAGATTCCTCTAAACAAAACAAGGGTGGGGGAACAAATCAACTCCAAAGAAAGTGGAGACAATAAAAAAACCAAACCCTGTTGTCATCTTCCCTGGTCTCCTAGAAGCAATACACTCAGACAAGCCAGACAAGAGTAAGAATCTTGATCTCAGGGAGGTGGTTAGGGCAAGAAACAGTCCACCACCCTGAATACTCTGCCCAACAGGAAAAATTCTTCTGGTTTATCCCCTTACAAAACAGAGTATCAATCAAGTTGTGGCCATTCTATCTATGTCATATGGAAGCTAGGTGTGGGAAAAGAAGTGCATTCCCACCCCACCAATGACTTCAAGAGCAAATTCTACATACAAACTCCAATCTTTATTTTTGCGTAAATGAATTACATTTAGTCAGCAATACTATATCAAACACTGAGCTATGTAGTTAAAAAAGGCCAGGATACTTCATTGAAGGTACCCTCTCTCTACAGTGAGGTGGGTCAGGGCCATGGACACTGAGTTTCAACAGAAGGGAAAGATGAAAAACTGCTGCAAAAATAAATTGTGAATGGTTGTATCACCATTAGCCTCAAAACCTGGGGTAGAATGTAAGTCTCTAGATTTACTAGCAGAGGAAAGTGGTGAAAAACAGACTTTCCTATCAAATCTCTGCCACTTACCTGCTGTGGGATCTCAGGTAACTGATCTAACCTCCCTAAATTCTTCTTTCTACATATGGAGATAACAGTACCCATATATTAATGGGTTGGTACATGAGATAAGGCAAGTAAAAGCATGCTTGACCTGTTGTAAACACTCAAGTGTTAGCTGAACATTCTCTCCCAATGAATGATAAAACAAGTAGTAAAATGTTAACAACTGGAGAATCTGGGTAAAGACTTTATGGGAGTTCTTTGTATTATTCTTACAACTTTTCTACAAGTATGAAATTATTTCAATAAAAAGGTAAGTCCTAGCTGGAGTGGTTTAGTTGGATGGGCATCAACCCACAAAGTCAAGGGTCAATGGTTCAATTCCTGGTCAGGGCACATGCCTGGGTTGCAGGTTCCCCTGCCCACCCCTCAACGCCATTGGGGAACGTGCAAGAGGCAATCAATTGATGTTTCTCTCCCTCTCTCTCTTTCTCCCTCCCTCTCTTTCTCCCTCCCTTTCCCTCTCTCTGAAAAGAAATGAATGAATGAATGAATGAATGAATGAAGTAAAATATGTTAACTCATCCATTACCAGGACAAATCCTTTATAGTTAGTTATATTTATATATATACAGGGTACTTTGATAGAAACAAAACAATTAACCCATTTCGTTCAAGGCAATTACCATCCCCCAGGCCACAAGGCAATTCAGAAATTTAAGCAACTTAAACAGTAAATAGCAGAATCTGAACTTGAACCCAGGTCCTCTGATACCAAAAAGTTCTCCTTCCCTTATACTGCATCTATCTCAGGAAAAGAACTGGTGAGCTTTATTCATGAAGGGCTAATGAGAAAATAGGAGCAAACTAAAAAGTAGTTCAGTTTTACGTTTAAGTTTTCCTTACCTATTAGGTAGAAAACTCATACTGTGTGACCCACAATGCCTCCTGGAGTAAAATGAGTGCAACAAGAGGTTTCTGAATATTGTAGTTCTATCTATACTTCCCAAAGATCCTTCTCTAGGGCAATAAATGAAGCCCACTTAATTACATAAATTTGCACTGGCCATTACTGTATTTTACTGTACGTATAGAAAGATTTCAATGTACTATGTGTATTCTACCAGTAAGAGTAAAGGGAATCTTTGGTAACTTTTCAAACTAGAGGCAAAAATACAACATTCTCCCTGATCTTAGTTAATGAGAACCAATGCTTCATTTTTAGTCTGAAAGTATCTGTCACCCTAAACACATAGTTGACCCTTGAACAATAAGGGTTTGATTTGCACAGGTCCATTTATACACAGATTTTTTTCCACTAAATTCTATGCATGTATTTTCTTATCCTTATGTTTTTCTTAATAACTTTTTTATAGGTTACTTTATTGTAACAATACAGCATTAATACATATTTCATGCAAAATAGGTATTAATTGACTATTTATGTTCTTGGAAAGTCTTCAGGTCAACAGAATATTTAGTAGTTAACTCTTTGAGGAGTCAAAAGTTGTATGTGGGCCCTGGCTGGTGTGGCTCAGTGGACTGAGCACCCGCCTGCAAACCAAAAGGTGGCTGGTTCGATTCCCAGTCAGGACATATGCCTGGGTTACAAGCCAGGTCCCCAGCAGAGAGTGTGTGAGAGGCAACCACACATTGATGTTTCTCTCCAACTCTTTCTCCCTCCTTTCCTCTCTCTCTCTCTAAAAAAAAAAAAAAAAAAAGTTAGTTTTGGATTTTTGACTGGTCATCAGAGCCCAACCCCCACATTGCTAAAAGGTCAACTGTAGTTTTGTTTCTTTTTTCCTTTCTTTTCTTTTCTTTCTTTGTAGCTTTGGCAGTTACACTAAGAAATTAAATTTTTTTAAAAAAGATTTTATGTATTTATTTTTAGAGAGAGGGGAAAGGAGGGAGAGAAACATCATTGTGTGGTTGCCTCTCACACAACCCCTACTGGGGACCTGGCTGGCAACCCAGGCATGTGCCCTGACTGGGAACTGAATCAGTGACCCTTGGGCTGGCAGGTCAGCACTCAATCCACTGAGTCACACCAGTCAGGGCAGTAATTTCTTTTTATTATCACCAATATCACTTAAAGTAGGAAAGGCGTTAAAAACGTAGATGCATTCTACAAAGAGGTAATAAGACATGTTATAGTGAGATAGTAGGTTTGTTACATATTGATCAATATGGGCCTAAGCAACACTGTATGTAACAATATGAAGTTGGCTAGTACTAAGGCAGAACTTTTGGAGACACTGACACTAAGTCCACAGTAAGGAAAGTCTTAGTTTGAGCTTCCTCCCTCTCCAACACATCATGGACTGACTTTCATTTTTGCAACTTTTTGTTTTTTAACAATAAACTAAGATGGTCTCACTCAGGTAGAGAAAGAAATGTTACTCCTTCAATGATGAGACTATCTGCCTCCAGATCTTTCTTGCACATTTACACACTGTTCACCAGAAACTAAAAATGCTTCTTAGGTACAGCCCTGAGAGACAGTGTTATAATTATTAAAGGGCTCCCTAACTCTTTATTTCAAGTCCAAACCCAAGTCACTATGGATGGACTCCTGGGCCTTTTGTACCATCTAAAAGCAAAGACCCAAAGAAACGCTAGTTTTCTAGTGGCAGTAGAAATTGCAGTAGTTTGGATGGCTAAGTCTCTAGACACTTACAATGGTGTCTGTCCTGCCATTAACTATGGGGTTTTGAGTAAAATGATTTGGGTTGTTCCTCAACTGTAAAACGTAATTTCCACTACTGCCATTACCTAATTCAGAGTGGAAAGGACAAAAATAAATAATACAAATTAAAGCATTTTGAAGAGTAAATGTTTTATGTGAGGCCTGGTAATTATCACTCAAAACTGCATACATGCTTTGTGAACTCTGGAGCAAAGAAGGGAAAGAAGCTGTTCAGAGGCAAAAATACACACAAGAGGAGAAGATTCTGAAATATGCCCAGTTTCCATTCCTAAATAGTTGCTCCTGCTTCTAAATAGTTGTGTGTAAAGCTAAATTTCTAAAAAGTGAATCATTTTAAGGATAGTAAGAGCACTCAGTATTAAAAGGAATTCCAATGTGCATTTTTAAAGTGTTTTG
>PVKU01017050.1:0-12601 GCA_004027475.1 Anoura caudifer | reverse complement strand
AAGGTGCCTGGTCCTTTCCAAGCCCAAGATAATGTACTGTATTTTGCCATGTATAATACGCACTTCTTTGCCCAAATTTTTGAGGGAAAAATAAGGATGCCCATTATATAATGGGTATAATGATAACATAATATATGTATAACATTGGGTATAATAATACTGTCAATAATGCACACAGAAATGTGGGTGCGCTTATACATGGCAAATATGGTAATCCCTGTTTAACGAAGAACCTCTCTCTCTCTGTGTCTCTGTCTCTCTGTCCCAGTAACATGTTCTCACTCCTTTTCATAGCAGTCATATGGCCCTAGCAGCACTTGCCTGTGGAGTATCAGCTTCATAGAGATGGGCAGATGGACCTGCTTTCAGTTACAAGATGACTGAGAGGTGGAAATCATGGGACTCAGATTTTAAGTGACAATCATAAAATTACCTTGACAAAAATTGTGGTCACTGTTTAAACAAGTGAAAAGGGAGCTAACCTCGGAAATGAAGTATACATTATAAATTCAAACGGAAGGCAAATTGCCAAAACAAAAATGACACTAACAAGGACAGAAGAGCATGGTGATACCTGGACAGTAAACTGGGACGTTCAAAGATTACAACATATTTGAAAGAAATGGGACATTTGCTCTAAATAATTCACACTATAGCTATTATTTTTTGAGACTGTCACCAGGGGGCGCTGTGGACTCACTTGAGCTGAACAAGGCCTGCAGTAAATTCAGATTTAATGATTTAATGACCGTGAAGGCAACAAGCTCACTGGCTTGAGGTATATTTTACAGCAGGCGCTTCCTCCCAGGGGACCGACTCAGAGCCCACAGGCAGGCCAGCCGTTCTCCCAGCGGTAGAGCTGGCCCTTGGTGAGGATGCCCGGAATTGAGGGTGGGGAAATAAAGAGCTGAGATTTGCATGGCGCATGACCCTAACGCAACCCCTCCCTCCAGGGGGCTGAGGGAGATAAAGGAGCCATCAGAGTGTCCAGTGTCAGCTGTGGGGCCAGAGTGTCCTGGACACATTTGCACCATGACCGGGACCCCTCTCCTGCTCCTGCTCGTCCTCACTCTCTGCCCAGGTTCATGGACATTTCAGAGGCCAGCTTTGGAAGGGACCTTCTGCCTTCCTTCCTCATTCCTGATGAAGTGCCTGTTTTCATTTCAGGGTCCAGCTCTCAGGCTGTGGTGATTCAGGAGCCCTTCCTGACAGTGTCCCCAGGAGGGACAGTCACTCTCACCTGTGGCCACAACACTGGAGCGGTCACCAATGATCACTACCCATCCTGGTTCCAGCAGAAGTCTGGACAAGTCCCCACAACATTGGTTTATGACATAGACAAGAAAAATGGGTGGACCCCGGCCCGGTTCTCAGGCTCCATTATTGGGGGCAAAGGGGCCCTGACCCTCTCGGGGGCCCAGCTCGAGGACGAGGCCGAGTACTACTGCTGGATGGTGTACAGTGGTGCTCGGCACAGTGACAGGTTCAGATGAGGAACTGGGACGGAAACCTACCCCTGGCCCAGCCTGGTCTAAGAATAATCTCATGGTCTGAAGGTCACATGATCCTATGCTTCAGTGCTCCAGACAGTCCCAATGGGACAGAGGGGACAGGAAGGACTCTTTAATGATGTCTATGCCCTTGGAGCACTAAAGAAGAGGAAATCACAGTGAATGACGTAGGAGAAGCTTTTCCAGATAAACCAGAGCCCAGGTGTTTATAATCGCAGGGAGCGGATGGCTGAGCAGGCGGAAGTCAACATGTTTTCACCAGAAAGACACGTCCAAACTATGAATTTTGTCAGCTAAGAAAAAAGGAATGGGATCATTGTTTTGTATGTGACTAAAGTGCATTTTTCATCACATGGGATTTTTAATCAGTGTGATGTTATTAAAGAAAATCTAGGAAATATAGATATTACAAAGCTTTTCAGAAAGCTCACTTCTTATCACTTGTACACTTTTTAGAGTTTAAGTAGATTCAGTCATTTTCTCAATTGTTTCCAGAATTTTCAAAGCAACACATGGTTGTAACTGTATCATTAGTCTAATGAAATAATTTTAAATACAATCATAAGCTATGTAATGTTTCTTGAACTGTATATCAGTATATACTGGAATGGCCACATAATATTATTTTTAATGTAAGACCTACTAAATTGTATAGCATTTAAAATATTATAATTTGTACAAATTAACACTATTTATCACTTTGTGTACATAAATATTTTTAATATAATAAATGTATCAAATTCAACTGTAAGTTTAATTTAGGGGACCCTGTACCTTGCATAACCAGGAACATTAATATGAGACTTTCATTAATGAAACCAGGCGTATCTGACATAAAAAAGGGTGAGTGGATCACCCTGTTATAGTTGAACTTGACTCCATGTGGTTCAATTCATTTTATATTTCCAGTCAACCTGGCCTGGTGGCTCAGTTGGTGGGAGCATTGTCCTGTGCACCAAAATGTTGGAGGTTCTATTCCTGGTCATGGCACATACTTAGGTTTTGGGTTTGAGCCCCAATCGGGACACAATGGGATGGGGGCAACTGATCGGTGTTTCTCTCTCACATTGATGTTTCTCTCTGTCTCTCTCTCTGTCTCTCTGTCTCTCTCTCTCTCTCTCTCTTCCTCCTCTCTCTCTGGGATCAGTGGGCATATCCTTGGGTGAGGATAAGGAAAAAAAAAAAAAAACCCTGTTGAGCTCTCAAAAATGAACTTTATCTGGGCTAATGCAGATTAGAAAAAAACAGGCCATAAGAGTTTTTCAGGTGACACATGAAGAAGGAAACTCTGAGTACACACACACACACACACACAGGGGTGGAACAGTAGGCTTGCAGGTGTGAGCACACAAAACACAATTTACTCTTGTATTATATTTGTTATCTGTTGTATTATTCATTCACATTACCACTGCAAGCTTACTTTTGCTCACCACCGTACGTTTGTATTTCCAGAATAAATTCAAGACTAAACGAGAACACAGAGTAATCAACAACAAAAGACCTTTGTCTCTGACAGTGTTCCATCCTGATGGCAAAGACACAGATGAAAAGCTAAGACACGTGCCGTGTGCGATGGGAAACCTAACAGGCGCCCTTACAACAGCCACAGCAACCAAATGTGTCCACCAGAGAGGGTCAGCCAAGTGGAATTATTACCAGATATGAACTAACAGTGTTCTCTGGGGAACCTTAACCCTGGAGCTTGTTACAAGGTGGTTATGTACCGCTGATGAACTCAGGGGCAAGGTAGAAGCAAACTCAATGATCAGATCCTTTAATATCTGGTAACTTTGCACTTCATTGTGCTGCCTGGAGGTCATTAGTGACCTAGAAAAATCGATGTCTCAACCCCAAACTACACTAAGCGGAACTGCTCATTCTACTGTCTTTAGTGATGACATCAGAAAGACCCAGCTGCAAACATCAGAGCCCTCCCAGGAGAGCTGAGGGTGTGAAATGAGCTGGAGGATGTGCCTACTCAGACCAGTAGGGGGCGCTGGTGGATTGGGCCTGATTGCTCAGGGCTCTGGGCCAGGCAGGATGGGAAAGACTCTACTGGCTCTTGTACACTTGGGTAGGCAGTGTCCTCACTGAAGTGTGACTGTCCTGCACCTGCTCCTCAAAACACATGAGCACTCAGCTCTTACTCACACACATGCCTTATATCTCACCCTCCTGCTTTCATGGGTTCAATTGTCCAGGCCTGATTCACAGATAGATAAATAATCACAAACACAAAAATACATTTGCTCAATTAAACATGACCTACAGTGCTACATGTACACAGGACAGGAGATGCCTCAGGAGGGATTTTCTCAATGCCAACAATTAGGCCTCAGCCAACGGAGCTCCTGGGCTTCCCCCAAATGGTCCAGATTCCTTTCTTCCCTCCCGCTCACTGAACAGAGTTTTGTCCTGGGGAAAGTGGAAGAGTGAAAGGTGTGGGCATTGGCACCGTCTTTTGCTTCTGTCATCTGGCACAGGTAGTCGTCATCCATCATTCCTGCCACCTTCTAACCCTCCTTCCTGCGCCCTAAGTCAGAGGCTGCTGGCTCTGCCATCCACCCTGCCTAAGTCTTTGTTTAATGGTCTTTAAATATATATGTTGAAGTGAGGTTGAGCAACTTAAGTTAATTATCTCATTGTAGCAAATCAGAGGATCCCAACCCAACAGAACTGCATCGAATTTGAAAATTAGAAGTCAATCTCATTTAAAACCATAACTGATACTTGCATAAATGATGCAACATGTGAGCAAGACAAATCCGTGTCATATGCACAAAACTTATCTTGACCAACAGGAAGGATTTGGGCTGAGGTCAGGATGTGTGTGCAGTCTCTGGGTGATGACGGACCTGGAATCTGGTGGAGAGCAGACGTAAAGAGGCCAAGATCAGCCTGCAGCAGGCCTCTCAGAGGTGAAGGCACAGCCCAGAGAAAACTCCTCCCTGAGTCAGGCTGTGTCCCTCAGGACCAACAGGGGGCGCTGCTCTGCCTCTTTTTCCTGCCTGCGAGGGTGTCCTGGGGCCCTAGGTGTGTCCCCAAAATCATGCCTTTCAATACTTTGCAATTCTACGGGCATTGTTCGTCTTCAAATTCCCTCCCAGATTTGCTACACGGCAAAGCTCTACGTGACCCACGGGGCCTGGAGAAGCCTGAGAAAGCTGTACGAGTGGACACCTCAGGGACCCTGCTGCTAATACGACCCCAGTGTGTTCGTGATGGAAAACGTAGTCAGTGCGTTAGTCTTTATCTGCCATCAGGTCCGCTGTTTCCGCCTTACTGCTCTGTTATTTCTCATTTTTCTTTATTTTATGCTGACTTACGGAAACTGGTATTGTTTGCGTTTCAGCTAATTCTTTCTTTTTCTTGCGTGTTCATACTTCCCCTTACCCCCAAATTTGGGACATATAAAATGACCTAATTTTATACACTAGCAGATATGTATAATATTTTAATAAACAGAAAATATACTAGCAATTTCAAAATGGACACCAAATTGCAGTTTTATCTCACACACTGAGGAACACCCATCGTGTCTCCTTGCTCCATCCCCTCAACTCCCCACCCGCCTTGTCCCCACTCCCTGCTCCTTGGGCTCCACGGCAGGATGTGAAGGGAAAGGGGGATTCAAATCCTCTATGGTGTGCACACCGTCCGGCTCACACACAGTGTTCCCATCTCTGATAACCACATACATGTTCCTGCTTTGCTGTAGCTGATGCGTCAGGAATCTCACATTTTCATGGTGGCACCATGACCTTCCTTCTCAAACCCGTGATCACTTTGAAGCAACACACAGTCATGGCTTCTTATAGCAAAAGAGATCTGCTGTCCTGAGGCTGGCAGTGAGGCTGTGTGTGGGCACCCCAAAGCCTGGGCCTCCAGGTGCTACTGGGGACAGGTTATGAGATTTTGTCCCTGGGAGAACCCCGTCCCTTTGCATGCCAGACGTTGGCATGGTGTGGACCAAAGGTGTGAACCTGGGGGGTGGGGGGCTACAGCTGGGATGAACTAGATCTCTGGGGCCACGAGGAGAGCCCACCCACCTCATCCTTCAGCCCTCGGCCGCTCTTTCCGGAACACAAAGTCAGGAATGAGGCCACTGGAATCATGGTGAGGCTGATTAGGAAGAAGAGGGTCTGCATGAGGTGGCAGCATCTGCCTCTTTGAATATAACCCCCAGGGGACATGAGGGTGACACAGGGTCAGGAAGAGACCAAGGAAGCTGATTTGCATGATCCACCTCCTTCTCCTAATGGGTCTGGGAGGCATGAAAGGGCCCCAAGGACACCACTCTCCAGTCCAGGAGCCTGAGGAGGTGTCTTCCTGTGAGCGTCCCCACCATGGCCTGGGCGGTGCTTCTGTTCCGGCTCCTTGCTTACAGCTCAGGTTGGAGGAAGGGACTCCATTTTAGGGGTGGAGGGCAAATTAAACCCAGATCTGAGGTTCACCCTTTTCTCCTAATACCATCCCTGCCTCTCTGTTGGTTGTAGGTGTGGATTCTCAGACTGTGGTGACCCAGGAGCCGTCACTGTCTGTGTCTCCAGGAGGGACGGTCACGCTCACCTGTGGCCTTAGCTCTGGGTCAGTCACTACTGGTAGCTACACTAACTGGTTCCAGCAGACCCCAGGCCATGCTCCCCGCATTCTCATCTACGACACAAATAACCGCCTCCCAGGGGTCCCTGAGCGCGTCTCCGGGTCCATCTCTGGGAACAAAGCCACCCTCACCGTCATGGGGGCCCAGCCTGGGGACGAGGCCGACTATTACTGCTCTGCAGATCGTGGCAGTGGGAGCAGCTTCAGTCACTCACAGTGGCTCAGATGACGAGGAGGTGAGACAGACACCCTTGGGCCCAGAGGCTGTGGCTCTGAGCCTCACTGAAGCTTCTGTGGAGGCCTCTGTGAGGGGTGCTCCTCTGCAGTCAGAAGCGTCCATGGAAGGGGAAGGAGCAGCACATGGTCATGAGAGAGAGCACAGGGCGTCCCCGGGTCACTCAGGCTGAAGGGGTGACAAAGCCCGACTGACTGTCCCCACAGAGTCTGGAGTAAATTTTAACAAAATGAATAGTTTTAAGAAAAAAATCACCGTTTTTCCCCACTGTTGTGTTTTCTTCTGTACTCACACGAAACCCTTCACTTCTGACGTTTCTGGTCACAAAATGTGGGGAGATTTTTCTTTACAACAAGCAATTCTCTGTGACACCAGCTGGATGTCCCATCACGCAACTCAGCTCTCAGACAACTGCCTGGAGAGGGTGTCAGGTCCGCAGTGAAGGCTCCGTCCCACGGCACCGCCCAACTTCAGGCGATGGTCACAAGCATGATGTCCCCTGGTTTCACTCATGGTCTTGGCTATAAGTCCAAGGCTCCTGGGGTCCCTCCCATGGTTTCAATTAATTTGCCGACTCCACCTGAGCCCTTCTCCCTCCTGAAGGAAATGGGGGGCAGGTCTGAATATTCCAAGCTTAGAATTGTGCCTCTGTCAATGAGTGAGCCGTCCTCACCCAGGGGCCCACTCAGAGTCACCTCTTTAGAACAAAAGGAACACCTGTCACCCAGGAAATTTCAGGGTCAGGAGGCTGAGACCAATATATATATTCTCTATTATCTCACAGTACTGTGTCTGCAAGTACGAGTGATGACCCAGACAGTCACTGTCACCCACAAATTAATGCCATAAGTATGGATCCTGTGATACTTCCTCCTCATCCCCACAGCCCCAGGTGCTTCAGCCTGACCTGGACACTGGACCCTTGGGCACCCTCTGTGACTCGTGACCTCATGACTGTCAGTGGGTTCTCCTGAGCCCACAGGTACCGACTGTCTCCCTGTCCTCTCACACTTTCGTGGGTGGGTGGGAGATACCAGGAGCAGGAAGTCCCCAAGATGTGCCTGTGTTACCTTCCCCTTGAAGCTGCTGATGAGCCCAGATCCCAGGTGAGCTTGTCCTGCACAGGAAGCAGCAGACACACTGGTGGTGACCATGGCAATGTTCCCAAGGGCTCCCAGGTAGAGCCCCGACATTTGTGACCTAGAAGAGCTGTGATAGACCGTCCAGGGTTTGAGTCTCATTCTCTGAATTCAGTGTGGTCACCAGAACCTCTTGACCACCTTTGGGTTCCAGCCCTTGGGAGAGGCTGATGATCATTGTCACAGAGCTGAACACGACCCAGTGCCACAGCGATGGTCAGTTCCATGGGGACAAGTGATGAATCTGCCCTCCCGGCCCCTGCCCAGCTCATCAGCCCCGGTCCTTCCCGGTGACCAACACCAGCTCAGGAGTTTGCTTTGGCTGTTACTGGTTCTATTAATACCAAAGGGTTTCCTTCTCTCAAATCTGTTTACCTTTATGGTGTCAATGAAACTATCTGCTTGAAAATACAGTTCTCTCAAATCAAACAGAATTCCCTATTCCCACAGTGAAACTTTCCCACAGTGCTCAGCGGGGATAAGAAAGGCCTGCGTGCAGCAGGTGTGACCCCAGAGAACCCGATGGCCGTTCATGCTGCTGGCAGAAATTGTGTCCTATCACAGGACCCTGAGAAAAGGACCTGCCTGACTCACTCGTGGGAGACTGTGGGGCAGCAAGATTTATTCGGGTGGAAATAGGAAGCTGCTGCTGTGTCACATGTCCATCTGTCCCGCCATGGAAAATGTTCAGCTGTGGCTTCAGCAAAGCTGAACAAAGGCCAGTGTCCAGCATTTCTGTTTCATGTGGAAGCTTAGTCCTTTGGATCCCAAGGGGTCTGCTGTGGGCCCTGGTTGGCTACTGGACCCAAATGTAGCTATGGAGAGAACTCGTGCATGAACCAGGAGAGAGAGAGAGACAGAGAGAGAAAGAAACTTTGTGCCCTGGCATTATGTTATCTCAGGCTTACGAAGGACTGTGCCCTTTTTATAAAGAACCAGTGAACTTCCCTCCCATCCATGGGCTTGCTCTGGGCCAACCTTCTAGCCAATCTTGTCTCCTTTGAGGGGATCACAGCACACACACACGTTTATGTGAGGGTCGTGGCTTCCATCGCTTTTACGTGGAAGGGTTTGAGGGCACCTGAAACATGCACACGAGCAGACGCATGTGCGGACAGAGCGCTCTCGCGTGGGTGTGCTTTCACAGTCAGCCGGGGGTGGGCTGCCGTCACGGAGGAGGGTGGACACGCAGGACGGGTCCTGTGGATGACGTTGAGGGGATGGTGGAGACGGAGTTTTATGAAGTATTCTCTACAACTTGTGAAACTTCAGAATTCTCTCCCTCACATATATTTTTAAATTCTCTGTTTCTCTGTGTGATGATACATTTAGGTCCTGTCATTAAGAGAAACTCAAAATGACCAAAAGTTTTGTTTTCACTATAATCTGAAATTTAAGCTTCTCTCCCCCCAACAAAGAGAGAGGAATTTGACGTGGATGGAGACCACAGGAAAAACAGGAGTCCATGGTTCTCCCGCTATAAAATGTCAGGGAAGCCTGTTGTCTGAGAGCAAGAGGAGGGGCTGCGAGCTGGGTGTGGGGGGGCCGGTCATGAAGCCCCCTGAGGGGAGCCCAGGATATGGGGTTCTGTGCAACCAGCAATGGGGAGTCCCTGAGGGTTTTGAGCAGGGGGTAACCCGTCTGAGCTCAGTGAGAAAGACCCCTCGAGTGCCTTGAGGACACAGTGCCCCAGGCGAGCAGGTGATCCTGGTCAGAGTCACTAAGAGTCCCTTTGAGTCTAGACGTGTGGGGACCATGGGACCGTGGGCACAGGCACAGCAGAGGTGGATCCGGGCACAGGGGGACGTGATGGTCTCTGCCTCCCACTGCCCAGACACTCAGCACGTCTGCAAATGCATCTCACCCAGTATTATCTTGCTGCTAAAATATGACAATGAGTAAGACAATCCAGGCAGGGAAAGCTTTATTTAAAATGTAAATGAATTTAGGACACCTGTGACAAAACGCTGACAAGAAGCATGTGACACAGCAGGAGACCACTGCAAACCTAAAAGTGTAAGTCAATTTCTGAAACGAAGAAGCAGCCTATATCCTCCACTGGTACTTGTGAAGCCCAGCAAAGCCATTATTATTTTTTTAACCAATTACATACTAAATTAAATCAGGTTTCCATAAAAACTTTAAATGCCCTGGTTAGTGTGGCTCAGTGGATTGAGCGCTGGCTGCAATCCAAAAGGTCGCTGGTTCAATTCCCAGTCAGGGCACATGCCTGGGGTGCAGGCCAGGTCCCCAGTGGGGTCCACGAGAGAGGCAACTACACAGTGATGTCTCTCTCCCTCTCTTTCTCCCTCCCGGCACCTCTAAATAAATAAATAAATAAATAAAAATAACTCTGAGTGTTTCCCTGGAAAACCCCCTTTCTATGTCCTTTCCCGGAGCAGCCCCTGTGAGCCCTTCAAAGCAGATCAGCTGTCCGTCATCTGCAATGTGGGATGGGAAGCTCCCTGCGCATGTGCTGTGCCACATCTTCACTGGGGGTGAAACCAGAGTAATTTGTCATGTATGTTCCTGCTTCCACCTCCCGCAGAAGAGGACCCCTGGGAGTGAGATGCTACAGTAACCAGTGCAGTGTCTCAGAGTCACAGCATCTGGGAACCAGGCCCTGGATGTGTGAATAGAGTCAGTGATCTGCTGAGCTGCAGAAACCAGCTGGGCCCTCAGGGTTTTGGTCCAGGACACAAGTGGGCCCTGTGACCAGCAGAAGGCGGAGTGGGACTGCACTGTGGTCCCTGTACAGCTAGCTGCTCAGTGAAGACACATTACTTAAAGGATCCTGGGTCCTGTGCTACCTGATGGGGACTCAGCAGCTGGGTCTCCTCATACAACTGGCATATTCTCTTGAGTATTAGCCTTTGTGTGGTCTCAGCAGGTGCTTTCCTCAGGGCTCTTCCCAGGGATGAAGCCAACCCCCATCATCCTCTGTCTGGGGTGTGAGCTGAGCTCCAGCACCAGAGCTCAGGGAGGGGCTGGGCAGCCCCTGGATGGACACATATTTGCATGGACAGCCCCTCCCCTGGCAGAGGGTGGGGAGAAAAGGAGGCCTGGGCAGCCCAGCTCCACTGTGGGCTCAGGGGCTGTGAGCACCATGGCCTGGACCCCTCTCCTCCTCGTGCTCCTCTCTCACTGCACAGGTAGGGACAGACCTCGGGGACCAGGGCTCAGTTCCCAAGTTTATTCCCTTCCTACTCCATCTCCTGAGAAGCTTCCCCTGGTTCTGCCCAATCACTGACATGTGTCTGATTCTACAGGTTCCCTGTCCCAGCCTGTGCTGACTCAGCCGCCCTCCCTCTCTGCATCTCCGGGAGCCACAGCCAGACTCACCTGCACCTTCAGCAGTGGCTTCAGTGTTGGTGGTTACTACATAAACTGGTTCCAGCAGAAGCAGTTTGCTTCCTCCCTAGCCCTCCCCGGTATCTCCTGTGGTATAAATCAGACTCAGAGAAGGGTCAGGGCTCCGGGGTCCCCAGCCGCTTCTCTGGCTCCAAAGACGCCTCAGCCAATGCAGGGCTCCTGACCATCTCTGGGCTGCAGCCTGAGGACGAAGCCGACTATTACTGTGCTGCAGGTCATGGTAGTGGGAGCAGCTTCAGTTACTCACAGTGGCTCAGATGGCGAGGAAGTGAGACAAAAACCCCTGGACTCACAGACCTTGTCTCTGTGCATCTCTCATTGAGATAATTGCATGGAGGTGCCTGCAGGGGGTGCTCCTTAGTTGGCCCTGTTCTTGAACAGGAATGAGTGACTCAGTCAGGGAGCAGAGGCCAGTCCAGGGTCTCACACTGGTGCTGTGAGGGAGCCCCCCTGTCCATGCTCACAGGGTAGGAGTAAGGTAATAAATTCATACTTAGTCTGCAACTTTAAATGATGATGAAGACATTTCTGTGCACTCACAACTGTTATGTCTTAAACTGTCAATGCTTTGCTCCTAATGACACATCCACATGACACATCAACACGCACTCTGGTCACGGACACGGTTTCCTCTGTCCCTGGAGCAGCCCACACAGGTAGAGGGACCCAGGTCCTGCAGACGCGCACTGACCAGGCCCCGCACACCGCTCTCCCGTCCTCTCCTCCGCTGCTGCTGCCCTCACCCCCTCCTCTCTCCCTCCGGCTCTGCAGGACTCAACTCCAGCTCCACGTTAGTTTTCAGGAAAAAAGGACAAGTTCTTGCTGGAGTTTCATTCCCCAGGGCTCTGTCTCTGGGGAGGATGGTTATCTTTATTAGAGCAGCCTCACTTCACTTTCTGAGTGCGTCCTACTCTCATCTCCCAGGTGTGTGGTCCACTCTCCACCACCGACAGCCAATCTCTCTCACATGACAATGGAATTACTGCTTTTTTCTTTTAAAGGTGTGTCCATCCACCTTTGAGTATTTGTGAGGAGAAGCCACTGACGTGCTTATTGCTCACCCGAGACGCACTGAGCCCCCGCACAGCGTCGGTCTCCATGGCCCAGACGCAGGCAGGGTGGGCCACGCAGTTCAGAGCATGTGGCCATTGCTTCCTCCTCCTGAGAACATGTGTCTCCTGAGCACATCAGAACTAACTCAGGCACGCACACATTTTGTGCACATTAATGAAATCCCAGCCATTGCTATTTATAGAAAAGAGAAGTCATCATTCTCTCCTGGTCACCCCCAGGGAGGCACCAGGGACCACAGGGCACTGTGGGGCCAGGTGGTGGTGTCTGGGCAGAAAGAAGGGGCTGTGCGCACCCCTGACCTGTGCCCCCTGATACCTGAAGACCCCACAACTGAGAATGCTGTGTCTACTCGAGGGAAGTGCACGGATTTCTGCCCCCACAGGACCTGGGCTCCTGTGAAGGGCAGTTGTTACCAGAGCTAATCTGCTCCAAATGCCTTCTTTCCCCACAAACTGATCCTGGACCCAGGGAAGAGGCCTTGTACATGCTGGTGTCTTTAGTGCCAGTCACAGGCCCTGAAGGGTCTGACAGAGAACCTGCCCCAGGGGAGGGTTTGCATGGAGAGCCCCCCTCAGGGGGAGAGCCTGTCAGAGGGACCGGAGGCCCCTTGTCCTCATGCTCAGACGTGGAGGGAGATGCTGCCCCATGGTGTCCTGGACATGCAC
>PVKU01017049.1:0-12601 GCA_004027475.1 Anoura caudifer | reverse complement strand
GAGCCAGCACACAACTGCCCTTATCGGCCCAAACATACAGGCCGAAAAGTAAGACTGAAAGAGTGCAGGCAACCTGTGCACACAGTAACAAAACTTGAACCCACAACTCCTCACAAGCAGGTTTTGGGGGCCTGTCTTCTGCAGACCGATGCTGCAAATTGTGGCCTCCAAACCATGGGTGCTCCTTAGCCAATCCTAGCCCCTTGGTCTTCCCCGGCCACTCCTCACCCTGACCACAGTGCACAGGCCCAGACTCAGGTGACCCTTGCTCATCCTTAGAGTCTATTCCTTCCCAGGCCCATTTCCTTTCCACCTGCCAGGAGCGTTTAAGCAGCCCACGCCTCCAGCAGGTGCGCAAAGGAATTCCTAGCAACAGGGAAAACTCACAGTCCCTCTTCTCCCGGGGCTCAAACTCTCCACCTGGTTTCATGTATCACTGTTTGGCAGGTGGTGGTATGTGATCTGGAGATGTGAGGAAAATCTGGTTTATCAACAGGAGCTAATGAAAGAAAAAACCTAATTAAGGGAAGCTGGTCACACAAATAAATATCTAGCATTTCAGCTGTGATTCAATTCCCTATTGGGAACTTCTTCAAGAACCTGGAGCACCCTTCTGTGAGCTCCTCCAGGATCCCCACCTGTTCTGCAGGTGTTCTTGCACATCAGGCTGTGAGCTTTTCCTAGATCCCGGTCTTCCAGGCTGGTTTTCTGCCACATCAGGCAGTGAACTCTTCCTGCACGCCTGTTCTTGCCTGTCCTCATACAAGCTCTTTGAAGACCACTACTTTTCCTGCTCCGGCTACTGCTTTGTAATTTTTAACCAGGGATGGAGGGGCTTTTCCTCCCAGTGCTGCTGGGACTGCTGGCAGAACTCTCTGTGTGATTCTAGGCTCTCTGTTGGGAGGCGGCACAGCTGAGCAGCATGTCTCTCTGCTGCCATGTCTAAGGCCTGGCCCTTCCTTTTCAGCTCCTTTTCTTCTCTCTCCCCAGCATGCTCACAGCTGGCTCACTCAGTTGCCTCTCCAGTAAGGCTTTTCCCTGCAGGTACCGGGCCTGAGCTTTTGCACCTGTCTCAGCTCAGGCTTTCCTTAGCTCCTCCTGCATTGTCTGCAGCTCCCTGTACTATTTCTCCCCTCCCAGTGAAATGTCCCTCACTGCCTCCTGCTGCTGCTGGAAATTGGAGACCAGCTTTTCTTTCTCCAAGAGCTGTGTTGTTCGATGCTCTGAAGTTTGTTTCACATATTTGGAGGCTGATTCTTGTCTCAATGGAAACACGTCACCACTTTGCTAGGCATATTTGTCCCACTGATTTTCCATTTCCCTTTGGTACTTCTCAGCTTTGTTGGAGAAGTTTGCTATCATGACCTTAGTGTCAGCCTGGAATCGGAACTTTTCATTGAGTAGCAGACTGGCCTCCTCCATCACGATGTCCTGTTGGATCTCTTCCATTGTCTTTTTTATGAGCCCCATCATTTCTGTTGTTGGCATTTCTTGCTCTAAAGCAGTATTTATTAAAGGAAAATGCGATCAAGGGGTCTTCTACAATCCTCCCTTAGGGGAAGTATTCCTAGTTCCCAGGGTCTGAGCCTAGCATTAGTATCCACAGTCCAGAAGCCTCGTGGATCCCAGCTCACCTGGATACTGGCTTGGTGGTTGTCCAGTGGCATGGCCTTCCTCCTGGTTGTAGCTTCCACGGTGAGTGGCACCAAGGTTCTGGTCAGTGCCCCAGACCTCAGCATTACCGTGGTCGTGGTGGTGGGCGCTCAGGATCGCACTGGCATAATGGTCCCAGTTGGTGGGTGCTCCAGACCTCAGCAGCATAGTGGTCCCAGTGGTGGGTGCTCGGGATTGGAGCGGTACCATGGTCATGGTGGTGGGTGCTCCGGACCGCTGCAGCACTGTGGTACCTGGTCTTCACCGGTCTCTCAGGTGTGCTCACGCACCAACTAAGAAAGATGCTCCTGAATCCCTTCACTCTTTCCTCTCCAACAGCTCACCCAAATCTCCTCTCTTCCCTTCTCACTCTTCAAACTCCAACAATTCAGAATGTGGAATGTTGGAATCTCTCTAGCCAAGTGTCTGAGGTAACCAGGAGAAGGGTGAGAGCTCATAAGGGGGGGCTTTGACTGCAGTGTGTACGTGTTGGCAACATTTTTTTAAACAAAAAAAAATGTTAAGTCCCCATGGTGGGCTGAGCCCAGTCACCCACTGACCACAGGTAGCATTTCCAGTGAACCTCATAGGCCTCAGCCACCCTGGGTCTGCTGGAGAGGACTCATTTTTTTCTAGAGTTAACCACCTCAAGGTCCAGAGACAGATGCCTTTGCCACACTTGCCCAGTCACTCTGATCATGCTCCCGCCTCCCACAAGGCCCTCGCGGCACTGGCCAGAGGCAGGTCAGGGCCCAGCGCGGTCCCTCTTGGGACCCTCATCTTGGTTCCATTGCTCAGTTGTTGTGTACACACCACTTATCTGCCCTGCACCCTTTTTCCACAGGTTCCTAAATCCGGGGTCCATTCCGTCATTATCCATCTAGTTTAGCCTGGTTGCTCATTGCACTTGCGAATTTGTGGGTCTGGCTTGGCAAAGTATTTGCATGTCTTATTTTCCATGATGCTGATTATTTTGGGTCATGGCTTTTGTGAAAGATGTGACCCAAAATCCTGCAACATCACCTTCATTTTTCCTGCATGTTCCTGCAGCCTGCAGAGAGGCTGCCCGAGGCCCTGTGTGCCAGGGTCAGGATGGATGCGGACCAGCCCTCCGCCACCACCCTCCTGCCACCTGGCTGCACTCTGCGGGTCCCCTGGCCTGGCTTCTCGTTCCACTGCAGGATCTCTAGCTCTTCTCTGGGCTCTGGACCAGGCCCCACCCCACTGAGGAGCCCAGTCTCCATCTTCCACCTTGGCCATGTCACTGCCATAAAAATGTTTAAGAAATAGTTTAGAAATGTAGTTGCCCACATTCAATTTAAACCAGCCACTGACAAAATAATTCCTTTACATTCCTTTTACTCTCTCAAACTCTGTCACCCATATTCCTACAAATATCTTAGCCAAATGAATGTGGTTTATTTTGTAATTATAAGGGAACTTCAAGAATCTGCAGGCAACCCAGGCATGTGCCATGACCAGGAATCAACCCGTAACCTTTTGGCTATGGGACGATGCTCCTGAGAGCCACAGCTGCCAGGGCTACAACATTTTTATAAAATTCACTAGGAGTCCTTTGGGTGCAGGTCAGATAGCTCAGTCTTACAGCATCTGAGGCACATAGTGGCACGAGGAAAAAAATCAAGAAAACTGGGTTCTATACCCAGCCCCACATCTAATCCTGGCTGTAAAACTTGGACAAGATTATTACCTGCTGTGATGTAACATGGAAATGGAGGTACTGATATCTGTCCTCTGTAATTTATCAGACTGCAGTAAGAATAAAAATTTGCTTTTCAGTGAAAGACAATAGCCTCTATCAAGTAAATTTAATACCAGGAAAGGGATGGTGCCAGCAGTTTGCTGCCAAGGTTGTTGATCTCAATGACTCATGTAAAAAAAGTTTTAAATATAACTTTCCTGTTAGGGAGGTAACAATGAGAGTGATCAGTAGGGTCAGGTGTTGGTATATGGTGAGTTAGCAGTTTCAATATAATTAGGTCTTTGGCATGAAATCCTGTTAGGAAAGGTATTCCTGATGGTGCCAGGCTTCCATAATGAGTGCGGTGAGAGGGAAGGGCAGTGCCCTGAATCCTCCAAATAGCTCGTGCATCACATAGGCTGTGAATAACAGGCCCTGAGCATAAAAGAACAGCATGGCTTTAAAAATGCATGTGTACACACACAGCGAAAGGCTTAGGGAGGGTTTGTCAAGGCTCACGGTGACTATTATCAGGCCTGGGTGGCCTGAGGTGGGGAAAGCTATAGTTTTTTAATGCCGTTCTGGGTGAGGACCCCGATTGCTATAGACAGTGTGGTGACTGCTCCTAGGCATCATATTATTGCTTGAATTAGGTTGTTTTCTGTCAGTGGGTAGTCAGGTTAGCAGAGAAATGCCTGCCTGAGTAGAGTAGTGCTGAGACAGGTGTAGGGCCCTCCGTGGCAGAGGCTAGTTGTGGGTAATCCGAATTGGGCTGATTGACTGGTAGCAGCAAGGAGGAGTCTGGTTAGCGGGAATTTGGAGTTGTCAAAGTTGAGTGAGAAGATCTGTTGTAATCCTCCTCATGTGTTAGGGGTACACAGACACCATGCTATCGGTGTAATAAATCCGGTGTCTCTGATACAGTTATACAATTGCCCAAAGGGCAACAGTATCTGCTCAGCTGTATCATCAGCCAGTTAACAGAAATGATGTAATTCCTACTCTTTCTTAACCAATAAATTGAAAAAGACTGTGGGTGGTAACTAGGATCAGTACTGGGATGAGAAATACTAGAGGCACTTGAAGAACACATTAATGTTGGGATATGAGCGCATATATCACAGTGAGAACTCGGTTAACAAGTCACGTGACAAGTGGTGCAGAGCTACTGGCGTTCTCGTCAATACCTCTGAGAACTAGGACAGTTTGAAGCTGAGTGATCATTTCATAGTTCAAATTGTTATTCAGTGTCAGTTAGAAATGACCATTTCCTGGCTGGAGGAGGTAAACATTACAGTGGGATTGGGCTGCTGATAAAGGTGCATGAGATTATAGTTTCTACAGTTTGGTATACAATGCATTTCTGAATATTAGAGACAGTTATTGTGACTGGTATAATTAGCATAAGTAGTGAAATTACTATTGAGGAGGTAATTAGCTTTCTTACTTTTATTTGAACTTGCAACAACTTTTCAGTTCCTAAGATCAAGGGACAACTTCCAAAGTTTGAAAAAGCCACACTCTTAGGTGCGGGGACATGAATTAGCAGTTCTAGCATACTTTTCAATAAATAAGAATTTTTAGCCCTGGCTGGGGTGGCTCAGTGGACTGAGTGCAGGCCTGTGAACCAAAGGGTTGCTGGTTCAATTCCCAGTCAGTACACATGCTTGGGTTGCAGGCCAGGTCCCCAGTAGGGGGCATACAAGAGGCTATTTCTCTCCCTTTCTTTCTCCCTGCCTTCCCCTCTGTCTAAACATAAATAAATAAAATCTTTAAAACTTTTTAAAGCATTTTTAGATTCTATTATTAGATTCTCAACCTAATGTTTTGGTTAAACTATATTTATAATACAAAGTCCCCAAAATAATCCTGGAGTTGATGGTTAAGAGTAGTGGGGGCATTAGTTGCATCATTATGAGCGTGTTTTCTCATGTGAAGGATGGTTTAATATTGTTAATGTGATAATGTGTGGTTGCCTGTTGGGGCATAGGTAGCATGTAAAGGAACATGAAGCAGTAATAATGATGTTAACTCCTATAAGAATGATGGATAGTGGGATCAGGAGGATGCTGATATAACTACAACACCTCCAGTCAAGTTGGTCGTGAGAGGCAGGGAGCTGGGCTGGCGAGACTTGCTAATGGTCATCGTGATGCTATGAGAGGGAGACTGTTCGTAGAGAGGGAGCTAAAATTATAGTTTGGTGTAATTCAGTCTTTTCCCAGCAGCTTACTTTCAGAATAAAAAGAGTTGTATTTCTAAAGTATTCACTGGGGTCGAATGTGAGGGCAATCTAAAGTACTAGAGTAGGTCAGCAAGTCACCAGAAAGGAGACATTGACATAAAGAGGTGGATTGCTATCAATCCCATTTCCTATTCCTCCTACGTCTGAGGATTCAGAGCCCACAGCAAATCCCTAAGGTCTCTTATTAGTGACAGCTGCCTTCCTTGCTCTGGTCTCTCAGGACCTCCCCACTTTTCCTACAAGAACTAGATGGTATCTCTTCACCCCAACCCACCCCTTGGGTCATTGCCTTTTACCTCAGCTTTACTTTCCCCCAAGACTCTCATCACTGCCAGGACTTACTGATCGCCACAGGCTCTATGCTGAAAAATGCTGCTCTGTCTTTGCAAGTGGCAAGAATACTCCTTCCTCAGAAGAGTAATCTTGACTTCTGAGGGAAAACCACTGTTTTACTAAATTTGAATTAAGACACAACTCCTTTGCATAGGAGTCTGCTGGGTTGGGGAAGAAAGAGAATATAAGTGCTTCAGGGTGGTGATTGATTTTATTTTTAACCTCACCCAAGGACATGCTTATTGATTTAGAGAGAGGGGTAAGGGGAGAGAGAGGGAGAGAAACATTGACGTGAGAAACATCCATCGGTTGCCTCTCGTACCAGCCCTGACCAGAAATCACACCCACAACCTTTCAGGTTACTGGACTACGCTCCAATGGAACCACACTGGCCAGGGTGGGATTGTGACTGGTTTTAAAAGAATGCCATCACTGTTTTAGCACGAGCTAAAAACAATATGTAGTTATCTTCTAAATTAAAATTTTCATGATTCACTTCCAGCCAGGATGGAGGCATAGGTGGACACACTGTGCCTCCTCTCACAACCAAAATTTAAGGTCAACAAAGATTTAGAAACAAGAAAACCACCAGAACTGCTAAAAAACTGAACTGTACAGAAGTCCAACAACCATTCATCCAGACCAGTAAGAGAGGCAGAGTCAAAGCAGGAAAAAGTAGAGGTGCAGACCCAGGCACGCAGGCAGCAGCGGCTGGTAGATCCTGGGTGTGCAGGCAGCGGCTAGCGCACCCTGGGCACGGGGTGACAATTGTGGAGACCCAGTGAGGCCGTGCAAGGTGGCTGGCTGACCGGGTGGTCCCACATTCACGCGCAGATAATCCAGGCAAAGGGCAAGTGGTGGAACGGACTGGAACCCAACAATAAGCAAAGCAAGTGCCATTGTTCCCTCTCAGACCCCGCCCCCACATACAGCATCACTACCCAGTGACTGGGCTGCCCCGTCCTGGGGAACACCTAAGGCTCCGCCCCTCACTACGTAACAGCCACGACCAGACCAAAAAAAAAAAACAAATCCTGGGATGGGAGTAGAAGACAGCAAACTGTACAAGAACAATTAAAATAAAATAAAATTAAATTAAATTAAAAAACACCAAAAATGGCTGAAACAGGAGAACAAATCAAAGCCCCAGAGTCAATTCACCTAAGCGACGAAGACACAGCCAACCTATCAGATGCACAGTTCAAAGCCCTGGTGATTAGGAAGCTCACAGAATTGGTTGATTTTGGTCACAAATTAGAGGAACAAATGAAAGCTACACTAAGTGAAATGAAGGAAAACACACAGGGAACCAATAGTGATGGGAGGAAAACTAGGACTCAAATCAATGGAGTGGACCAGAAAGAAGAAACAAACCACCAATCCAAAAACAAGGAAGAAACAAGAATTCAAAAATATGAGGAGAAGCTTAGGAACCTCCAGGACATCTTTAAACGTCCCAACATCCGAATTATAGGGGTACCAGAAGGGGAAGAGGAAGAGCAACAAGTGGAAAACTTATTTGAACAAATAATAAAGGAGAACTTCCCCAATCTGGCAAAGGAAATAGACTTCCAGGAAGTCCAGGAAGCTCAGAGTGTCCCAAAGAAGTTGGATCCAAGGAGGAACACACCAAGGCACATCATAATTCCATTAGCCAAGATTCAAATGAGGGAGAGAATTCCAGAAGCAGAAAGGGATAAAGGCACAGTCACTTACAAAGGAGTTCCCATCAGACTGTCAGCTGATTTCTCAAAAGAGACCTTCCAGGCAAGAAGGGGCTGGAAAGAAGTATTCCAAATCATGAAAGTCAAGGACCTATATCCAAGATTGCTCTATCCAGAAGAGAAGATAAAGTGCTTCTCAGATAAGGTCAAGTTAAAGGAGTTCATCATCACCAAGCCCTTATTACATGAAATGTTAAAGGGACTTATCTAAGAAAAAGAAGATAAAAAAATAGGACAGTAAAAAGACAGCAAACTTGCAGGTATTAACAACCACACCTAAAACAAAAGCAAACTAAGCAAACAGCTAGAACAGGAGCAGAAACACAGAAATGGAGATCACATGGAGGGTTTGCAACAGGGGAGTGGGAGGAGGAGAGAGGGGGAAAAGGTACAGAGAATAAGCAGCATAGATGGTAGGTAGAAAATAGGGGGAGGGCAAGAATAGTGTGGGAAATGTAGAAGCTAAAGAACTTATGACACATGGACATGAACTAAAGGGGGGGAATGTGGGTGGGAGGGGGTGTGCAGGGTGGAGGGGAATGAAGGGGGAGAAATGGGACAACTATAATAGCATAATCAATAAAATATATTAAAAAACTTTTTCATGATTCAGAGAATGCAAGAGTTCTTGTTTTTTATTATCTACCCACTTGATATTTGTAGTCATCGGAAATCTTTAGCTTCAGGGAAATGGAAAACTTTCTATGAGGGATCTGCATCTCTGAACGCGCAGCCCTCCACCCAAGCCCAAAATGGTTAACAGTCACGGCACTGTAGAGTATGTTACAATTACTTTTTTAAAAAAAGATTTTATTTATTTACTTTGAGAGGGGAAGGGAGGGAGAAGGAGAAGGAGAGAAACATCAATGTGGGAGAGATACAGTGACCGGTTGCCTCTCACATGCCCCCAACTGGGGACCTGACCTGCAACCCAGGCAGGTGCCCTGACTGGGAATTGAACCAGCAACCCTTTGGTTCACAGGATGGCACTCAATTCACTGATCCACACCTGCCAAGGCTACGTGTACTTTTTAAACTACCTGTCCACACTCATCAATTTTAGAAGGCCCTGCTGTCACATGATGCCATCTCTTCTCTATGCAGCACGTTAACAGCAAATGGGAGGCAGTGTGAAAATGACTGACTGCCATGCTGTGGCCTGGTGAGTACACAGAAGTCACGTGGGCAGTCTTCAGTCAGCAGGACGTATGAACGAGTCCTGTGCAATGAGATTATGTAGCAAAAGGTCCAGATCAATAATTCTCAACCTTTTTCATCTCATGGCACACATAAATTACCAAAATTCTGCAGCACACCATAAAATGTGTCTTTTGCCAATCCAACAAACAAAAACAAAAAGCCATAGGTATTATTTTGATTCATTTGCACCAGATGGCTACTGTGTTGACTGTTGTCATTTTTAAATATGACAACCTAAAGGAAACGAGGTCATGACCCCTGCCTGAATACTCAGGTACTGCATGCTTTAAAAATTCTTGCAGCATGCAAGAAAATCACTGGTCTAGATTGTCGTCTCAACCTCGCAAAGTCAAAGACACAGTTTCCAGAGTAAGAAATGGAGAGGGTTGGAGGACGAGGAACCTGACTCAATCTAGGACAGGGGGCCTCAGCCACCACCCATGCAAATATCTGGCAGAAAGTCGGGCATGGACACAGACCACGAGTAGCCAAAACCAGCTTTCACGCCTTCCCCAAAGGGGCCAGAAAAGGGGACTGTGAATCTACACTCACCTGCCTCAGCTGCCTCAGCTCCCAGATCCTCTACCCTCATAAACTCAGAAAGTGGGAGCCCCGTAGGACCTGCATGCAGTAAATGCTCAGTGAGTGTCTCACTATTACCACTGCTGCGGACACCACCATTATTGTCATCATTCCATGAGCACACTCTGCCCCTGACCACAGGGCTCCTGACAGTTACTCCAGCAACATTCTGATACAACAAGGACCCGTAGCCACTGAGCTCTTACATAGCAGGCAGCATGTAAGCATTTTACTTAAACACAACAATGTCACTGGCAGGTATGGACTGCTGTGATGAGTACTATTTGCAGACAAAGAAACTGAGGCTCAGAAAGATTAAGTTAGTCATGGCCATACGGTCAGGAGGTGGAGAGCTGAGATTTGAGGCTGGAGGTTCTGACTTCGGACAGAACCCCGCTCATACCACCATCCGGTACCACCCCTGGTACGTGGACGGGTAACAAACAGTCTGTTTACCCACTTCCCTTATTAACCGAGTCCTCTCAGCTCCTAAAGCGCAGTGATTGATCACAATTCCCCGGGTGTGACAACACAAGATGCAGAAGTCCCGATTTGTGGAAAATCGGACCCAGGGCCTACAGTGTCGGGCAGTGATGAGAGTAACGGCACCTCTCTTCTGCTTGCGGGGGTGGAGCTGGGAACAGCGGTCCACCGCAGGTCTGATGAGGATGAAACTTGCAGGCAGGCCTAGTCCAGGAAGGACCGGCAGCATCAGAATGCCCCATTCGTGGCCGGCGTGGCACTCCACTTCCCCACCTGGGCCTGCACGTGCTGAGACTGCTGAACTTGAACTTCTGTTGCTGTAACATACCATCTTTGTTTCTCGGATTCGTATTTCCTGTCAGTTCTCTGTCCCAAGAGATAACAAAGACAAAACTTTCCACTCCTTAGACAATAAAAGTTTTGAAATGCAAGAAAAATAACACTTGAGTCAACCATAACAACATTTACATTCAAATTCTCTATCAGGATGGCAAACGTTCAGCAACATTTAAGGACTATAAAGTTTTAAGTGGTTCCATACTTTTATGGAGATATATAAAAATACCTTCTGAAAATATGACATATAGGACAGTGTGAAAAGCACCATATTTTACAGAAACAATGAAGTCCACCCTCAAATGACCTTTCAATCATCAAACTGCAACTCTGAGGTCTCAAGGGAAAGATTCATTTTAAAGCCCTTCTGTGACCACTGTCTGAGCATTTAAACTAGGGAGAGTCTTGTTGAACTTAGTTTTTCAACCATTTAAAATATCAGCAAAACAGAAGTCAGCTTGCAGTCAGATGGGATAAGAGTGCCAAGACAATTCTTAAAACCAAGAGCTCTATTAGGTAGAAGCCAGAATCTGGAAAGCCCATTTTTCTTCTTCCCTGGTTCCTGCTGGAAGTTCCAGAAGTCCGTACCATGCTCCCTGAAGTTTCTCACTGTATGCACACACCATACACAGGCCTCAGAGTGCATTGTACTCCACGCATTTCGAGGGATCTGTAGGAAAGTGCTTCTGGCAAATGGTCATTAACCTCTTCAATCCCTAAGAAAACAAGGAAAATAAAGGTTGGTTGTGATACCTTTGGACTTTTCTTACTTGCCCTCCTCTGTATTCACTGCAGTTTACCAATGTCCCCACTAAAATGTGGCAGTCCCCAGCAATACCACTCAGATGTACACCTGGTGAAACGTTTCTTCGTGTGCACCCAGAGACATGACGAAGTGGTCATGGCACAACCGGTCACAGAAACAGCAGCAGCAGCAGCAACAGAATGGGAAACAACCCAAAGGTGCATCACAGGAGGACTGTGAACGAGCATCCGTACGCTCATGGATGGGAACACTTCACAGCGGTCACAATGATTAACTAGGCAGAGCAACACCTAACAACTCAGGGTCCAGCAGAGTTAAGCCCCACCGCCTAGTCTCGAGCATCCACTGTACGTAACAAGACAGCTCCTCTCCTGTGTACGTCCTAGGGAAACGTGACAGAACAGGCACTTGGGTCACTCTGTGTGTTCTATGGCCCAGGTGGGGACTCTGGGTGAGAACAGCTGATGTACCTGAATCTTAGAATCAATGCTGAATGTAAAAAACAAGTGACAAAAGTTGCACAACAATATAACGGCATTTTAAGAAAACTCAAAAACAAGTTCAAAAATAATATATCACTCAGAAACACACATATAACATGGCAGAATTATTTTCGAAAATGGAAGTGACAGATTCAAGATGATGGTTACTTCTGGAGTAGAGAAGGAAAATACAGATGCATGCTTTTCAAAATGCTCTAGTTCTTAAGACACAATTAAGGCCTTTAGATACCTGTTTCGTTTACTTCGTAACTCGCACGTGTCCTTTTGGATGCACAAAATGCCACATGATGAAAGCATCTGAACATCCTGACACTGAGTGCTACGTTGCAAACATGACCTGGCCAGTCCCGCCGAACTCAGTGTGGTGCGACCGCACCGCCTTTGTTCCAGACCTTTGCCGCCGTGTAACTTCAGTTCTTTTTAGACAACTACACTGCACACCACAAATTCCCACGGCCTCACAAGTTTCAAGGGCTTTCTATCCCCTGCAATTAGGCCAGTTCTCATCTAGTCTTTAACTTGATAGTGATACTTTTACCTGATGACAAGAACTATCACTCTGAAAATTCTTCCAGTCTCTTGCAGCTCATCCTTACATCTATGATCTTTTAAAACCCTTAGCTGGCATTTTGTTTTCAGGTATTCCTCTTAGCTTTCTCATCCACCAGTGAGCAAACACACCTCTAAGTCATCATCCAAATTCACAAGCAGGCCAGAGACCAGGGCAGAAGCCTGTGCCAGGCTGCTCTAGGTCTCTCTGGAACAGTGCCGGGAAGAGTTCTGCAACCAGCCTAAGTCCTGTTAACTGTGTTATCTACCAGCCTACAGGTGTCCCTGTTTACAAGGAGAGGCTGTCAAAAGTCTTACCAAAATCTACGTATCTACAGCTATATAGTCATTAAACATAACATCCCCCAAGAACAGCAGTGCTTAATTTTAATCACCTCCAATGTCATTTGTGACAAAAATTATTTTAAGGTTTCTCAGCTTGAGTTCACAAAAATGACAATCACCAATTCCCATCACATTGACAAGAAGAATGGAATCCTACCAGAGGACAGTGGTTGACCAAGT
>PVKU01017048.1:0-12605 GCA_004027475.1 Anoura caudifer | reverse complement strand
GGAGAGGAGAGGAGAGGAGAGGAGAGGAGAGGAGGAAGAGAACAGATATTCTTTCTGAAGCTCTAAGTTCATGGGCAAAGCGTTAATTAATTGAAAAAAAGAACAGCCAGATAATTTACAAAAGAAATAGCAAGGTGTTTGCCACCTGACTTAGATAACTATCTCATTTGTCTGTTCAGTCAATAAATGCATAAAGCACTTTGCTAGGCCCTGGGAATACAGTAAGAAAAAACCATGCATGCTAATGTCCACAGGGAACTTCCATTACACAGAGGTAAAACAACATATGTAAACACCAATAAACAGTGAACGTGTCTTAAGGATGATAAAGAAAAAGCAGTGTCTATATAACAGAGCAGGGAAAAGCAGAGGGTGGTAAGAGGCACTTGGACAGCACTGTTCAGGGAAGTCCAAATCACACTGCAGGGCTTTCATCAAAGGCGTAACACTCATCTATCTACACAGCAAATGATTACTCAGGCATCTGTCATGGACTCGGAATTCAAGAGTAAGGAAGAGAATGGGTAGGAAAAAAGTTCCAATTCACTATGAACAATTAAGCAAAAGAATGCCTGTGATTAAGCAGCAGGGACCATTCTTCCAGCAGGAACAGGGGCCCTAGAGAGAGGTTATTCTTCTTTAGAAAAGGTGCCCTGCACTCATGACCCTGTGCATGAAGCCTCATGGCCAGCAGCATATATGCAAGGCAGCTGTCAGACAACTTAGTACAGCCTGACCTAACTTGCAGATGACTATAGTAGGACATATTGAAACACAATTTTTACTTCTGTACAAAGGAAGCAAAAAAATAATAATAATACATTTTAAGATGAAAAAAGGGACTTTCAATTGTGGGGATGGTTTTCCAATTTTTTATAATGTGGTTTTTAATTCAGCCTTGAGCCTGGTCATAAGAACCCACGAAGGGCATCCAGTATTTTATCAGAACTTTCCATCGGCCTTGCTCCACCAATTCTCTAAATTCCAATGGTCAACAGGTAGGTTTGTTTTCAATGATGGGGCATCTATGCCCAATCAGACATCATCTGTAAGGTGGTGGTGCCGTCACACGGAGTAGGTGGGTATGGAGCTGGCCCAGCTCAGAGTGGAAGCTGGAGGCAGCCCCGGCGTGCACGCGCACTGTTGGGGACTAGCCAATGAAAGCCTCCTGACCTCAGAGGATAATCCCTCTTGCTGAAGAAAGGTTTTTGCTTATCTAGTACAGGGAATAAATCAATCAGTGTGCAGTTTTCACTTGAGAAAATGAAAAACAGTCATTGGAATTCAATCTTCCACATATGGCTCTAACCTTGGGGAGTGACACACCTAGTGGTACACAGATTTCAAACCGCTCTCCAGATTTCAAAAATCCTGGCACTATTTCTAAACTTAGATAAGGTATTGAACTTCTCTGAGCCCATTTCTCATCTGTAGGATGAGGATCACTCACTTACCTTTTATTTGTGTATGCAGAAGGCAGTTTTTAAATGCCCACCCTGTGCCAGGCCCTGGGCTGTTGGTAACAGTTCAGAATGAAGCTGACAGCCAGTCAGCACAATAAGCCTTCGGAAAGTAAGTTCCAGAGCCTATAGAGGTGCAAGGGAGGTATTCCTGAGGAAGGCTCACAACACAAAAAGTGATGCCTGAAAACTGAGCAGACATTTAGTTCAGTGAAAAGTGGCATGAAGCCGCTGGACTGAGAAAGCACGGTAGCTATTAGGATGGCCCTGACACAGCACAGATACGCACAGCAGCAACCGTAATTATAAATAGTGCAATAACCCCAAACCTCATGGCAACAACTAAGAGAACAGCAGGACATTTAAATTGCTAGTTATTCCTCACAAAAGTACTCAAAGTGGAGACATTTCAGTGAACATATTCAGACTTTTATTTTTACTATTTCATGGGAAAGGGAGATGTTTTAAGCAATTTTATGGGCTGTGAACAAAGTCTGTATATTGATGACTGAAAACTAAAATTGGACCTCTAGAAAACAACATTTCAACACCTTAGATAATCTCTAAATGTATTAATAAAAATCAGTGTATCCTTTCACAGACTATACATTCTCTTTTTCACAACAATACTTATTTTACCTTTGAACTTGCCCTGAAAAGGACATTTTGCCTAGTAAATGCCAGAACCCAAAACCCACAGATACCAGATCTACACTTTGTATTCTTTTGGAAATATCATTGAAATATTTCTGACCTAACTCTTCTTGACAGCCACTACTGAGACACAAAAGCAAATCAGCTTGAAAAATTCAGAGCCAAATTTGGGAAAAGTTTTCTACCAGAATGCTTTCTCATCTTAAAATGCCTGCATCAAGAGCTATTTGCCTTTTGTGTAAAAATCCTTTCAAATCATCCACCCTGGCTTTAATGATGTCACTCTAAAGAACCCAAGAGAGGCAAATAATCATCCTTCTGCATAAGACAGAAAAATAAGATGACAATTTAAAATAAACAGTTACATTCTAATAAATCTTAATCCTCTAATATCAGCTCCATCTCTACTCCAAGGTATAAGAAATAAAACCCACACAAACAAAATTCTAAGTCCAAGTGTCCAAAACTACAATCATCCCCCTATCCTCAAAACCTGCTCAGCCTCCAAGTTCTGTACTTCAGTTAGTTCTACCACCATTCATCCAGTCAGTGAAGCCAGAATATGGAGTTCTTCTTAACACTTCTTTTTCCATCATCATTTCCCACCACATCTTTCCCCACCCACCCAAATAAATCACTGTGCAGCCAGTGCTACTTCCAACCATCTGTGACTTCCATTCCCTTTCCAGTCCCACTAAGCTTGTTCTAATTCAGGTACTCCTCATCTCTTAGGTGGATTTCTGTTGCCAAAATAGTCACCTAACTGGTCTCCTTGCCTCTAATCCCCTCTTTAAAAAAAAATTAGGTATTTTAAACACATAGAACACTAAAAACATAAACAAATGCATATAATTCCAGTATCCAGATTACCTCTGGAACTTTTTGCAAAGAACAAAATTACTGCATGTTGCCCTGGCTAGTGTAGCTCAGTGGATTGAGTGTGGGCTGTGAACCAAAGGGTCACAGTTTGATTCCCAGTTAGGGCATATGCCTGGGTTGCGGGCCAGGTCCCCAGTGGGGGCCATGTGAGAGGCAACCAGATTGATGTTTCTTTCCCTCTCTTTCTCCTTCCCTTCCCCTCTCTCTAAAAATAAAGAAATAAAATATTTTAAAAAATTACTGCATGTATAAACATAAATAATTCCAATATTACAAGAAAACAATAATAAACTTCTCTCCCAACTCTATTACTAGCTTTCATTTTTTTGTTAACTACCTTTTTATTTTGCAATAGTATTACAACATCAACTTTCAATCTTTTTCATCTCATAGTACACTAAACTAATTACTAAAATTCTGTGGCGCACATAAAAATATTTTTGCCAATCTAGCAAAAAAAACTGGTATAATTTTACCTTATTCACACTGGACAAGTATTGCTGTGTTGGCTGTTGTCATTTTTTAAGTTGACTGACAGTCTAAGGGAAAAGGGGTCAGTGCTTCTGACTGAATAGTCAAGTATTGCATGTTTTAAAAATTCTTGCAGCACACCAGTGTGCCTCTTCACATGGATACAGGGTGCAGACAAGAGGGGGACCCCAAACAGGGATTTGGAATGGGGCCTAGAACTCAGGGTGTCTAGGAAATATTAGAGAAACATATAAGATGTCCTCACCCCCCTCCCCCTCAGGTGTGAGTTGGAAAGGACACATGGAACAAGGACATGCAGAGCTGTTTTGTACAGCCACAGCTTTGCAGCTAATCCATGGCATGGTCATTTAACATATCTATAGCCTTTGGCTGGTGGCTTAGATGTGTTAAATAGCTGTGGCCATGCTCTGAGCCAGGGGGACGGAAAGAACCCCCCCCAAGACGTGACTGGGGGAGGATCCCCGAGTTACTGCACTTGCATGGGAGCTTGGATAAGATTGGCTCCAGGACATGGGGACACACCTGCCCAGACTCACGATGGTAGCCCAGTAGACTTGGAATAATACAGGAATGCTGGCAGGTGTAACTGATTGTAGGAGGAGTCGGAAGTCGGGGTACAGAAGAGGATTGGTGCAGGGATTTAAACTGAGACACGGCAGCCATTGAGGGAGATTCCACTCGGTTTTGCCAGAGTGCAGACACCCGCAGCTTTGGTGGAGAG
Organism: Anoura caudifer; assembly: GCA_004027475.1. NCBI lineage: Eukaryota > Metazoa > Chordata > Mammalia > Chiroptera > Phyllostomidae > Anoura > Anoura caudifer. The sequence goes on along the minus strand of PVKU01017048.1, from coordinate 8,399 downwards.
GGAGAGCCACGAGGTTTTGCCAGAGTGGGGACCCCTTCCCTGCAACTCTGGTAGAAGACGACCACACAGCTTTGGGGTGCTCCCTTTGGCTGCGTGGCCTGAGAATCAGGAGAGACTTAGCCTGGAAGAAGGGGGAAAGGACTCTTGCCAGTAGGCCGTGAGTAGGTGCCACATGGCTTTGGGTTAGTTGGTGATCCTGCCTGGACGGTGACACAGTTGACGGTGTCAGGACCCTGGATCCCGGACGTTTGCTTCTTTTCCTGAGTTATGGTACCCTGAATTAGGGCAGAGGGAGATAGGAAGCACTGTGGGCATCTGTGGGTATCCTAAAGGACTTTGATATTTTAACGAAGACGTTAGGTCACTACTTTAAGTCTGTATAGCTTTAAATAAACATTTCCTTTTCACAAATCTCTGGCATTGAGAGACGTCTTTCCTATGGTAACAGACAATCAAACCTAGTGGGGGGGTCCTTTCGGTAATAGTATATAGTACCCCCCTTGGCCCTGTGTGTGTGCTCTGTAACAACACCGGTTGAAAATCACTGCATTAGAGAGAATAGTTGAGAGAACAGCCATGAAGAGTGTACAGAGAGCTCCCATATATTCCATGGCCCAGTCTCTCTACTATAAACATCTAACGTTAGTAACATATATTTGTTACAATTAATGAACTGCTTTTGATACATTAACTAAAATCCACAGTTTATTCAGAGTTTTTCGCTTTTGTTTTTTGTTGTTGTTTTTTTTTTTTTTAACTTTTTTCCTACTGTCCTGTATCTATTCCAGGTCCCATTCAGGATATCAAGTTACATTTAGTCAACACATCTCCTTGGCTTCTCCAGGTTGTGAGTTCTCAGACTTTCCTTGTTGATGACCTTGGCAGCTTCCAGGAGTACTGGGTTGGGTAGTTTATCCTTCAATCTGCATTCACCTGATGTTTCCATCACCTGTAGACAGAACTTATGGGTTTGGGGAAGTAGACTACAAGGTAAAATGCCATTCTCATTGCACTGTATCAGGAGAACATGCCATCAAACAGACTGCTGATATGGACCTGGATCGCTTACGGCAGTGTTTGTCCCATGTCCCTCCTGCAAAGTTACTCTTTTTCTCCCTTTGCATGCTCCACTCTTTAGGAGAAGTCACGATGCACACCACACACAGTGTGGGAAGTTAGGCAGGCTCTCGTCTCCCAGGGTGGCATGGTTACAAAAATGATTTGGAATAACTCCACAAGAAAGATTTGTCTCTTCTCCCCCGCTTATGTATTTATTCAATCATTCTTTTTTTATCAGTACAGACTCACTGGCTCAGACTGTTCCATCTTTGAACATTGGGAATCTTTCAGTTGACACACCCGCATGACTGGTTTTTGTTTTGCTTGAGCCCTTGTTTAGTCTCTGGCATACAAAATGTACCAGGCGTATTGGGTATATTCCCTGCTCCAGCCCTAGAACTGGCCATTTACCCAAGGAGCCCTGGTGGTACTGGAAACCAAGATCTGGGCCCTGGGTGGTAGTTTCCTTTTAGGAGATCTTATACCCGATCCTGCATCTGGATTTTCTTTAGAGATCTTTCCATATCTAAACAAAAACATCAACAATATCATTTTAAACACCAGCCCAACTTTAACTTCCCAATAGCCTATCTACGGTGGATAGGTGCCACAGTAGATTATGTCTTTGTAACACATAGGATGATATTTGTATATCAAGTCCTATGCCAAACTATCTACATGCACCACCTCATTTATTCCTCCTATTAGTGCAGGAATTATTATCCCCAAACTGTGTATGAGAAAATCAAAGCTGAGAGACAAGCTGCTGGTGCAGGTCACACACTGCACTTGCAGCCGCAGTTTGAGGGAGTCCAAAGTTCACACACTTACTCATTCCTGTCCCAAAGTCACTTATACCAGTCATCTGGACACAATAATCACTTAAAGTACTGGTGACATTCTTGGACGGTTTACACCAGTCTGCACCAAACTGAGAACTATAAGGTAAAACCTGTAAATTTATCAGAGTTAAATTTAGTTCACTTAAAGGACTATCCTTTATTCTAAATTACATCTCTCTTATTTTTTTTTACTGATGTCAAAGCCCTTGTTTTATGAAAGACCAAGAGACAAGTGGGATTTTGTTGTTTTTATATTTGGTAAAATTAAAGTTGGCCACACTGTAGCGATCTCTTTAACCACCCTCACCCAATTGCTAAAATTTAACTCTGAGAGTAAATAGCCTACAATACAAACCTGTTTCTTAGAACAGCATACAAAGCCCTTGTTCATCTTCCCCTACAACATTCTCCTCTTCAGCAATACTGATTTTAAAAACAAACTCATCATGTTTATAATATCATTTCCTCTGCTAGAATTATATCCCCTGACCCTCTATCAACTGGGCAAACAAGTGATTAGGAAAATCACATTATCAAAGTCTCTACAACTTGGTTATTTAGTGCTAGTGCCTATTTTTATTAGTATCTCTTAGAATGCTTTCAATTTTTTAATTATTCCTTAGGGCAACTACTGACGATAGTACAATTTCAGAATCAAATAAAGCCCAAGTTTTATCACAACAATAAAGAGGAAGCAATGAGCTTGACTACAGGGTTTGCTAGATGGAGGACTGGTCTAAGATGACAGAGTCCAAGGCTCTGCTCACTGTCCAGCCACCAACACAATTATAGAAAACCTGAAGCCTCTGTATCCATGTTTAAAAGCTGCCCTGCCTACTGCTCATGGAGCTGCTATGAGGATCATAAACAAAGACAAGCAAAAGACACCCAGGAAAGTATTTTGAAAAATACTAAAATACTCTATATACAACTGTGGTAGAACTGTTGGTATATTTTGCAGATTGTTAATGGTCTTTATTAACCATGGATTGTTAGAGGAAAATTCAAATATGCCACGTCTGTAAGAAACAGCTTTTAATCCTTGTTTCCTACTATATTTGCAGCTATTTAGGGTAAAAGTTACCAACAATTCTAAGCTTGTATTTCAAGTAGGCAATTTGAAAGGAATTACTGAGTGAAGTCTTTATTTTGTACTCAGATCCACAAGGCTCTCTCCATGGCCTTTAATAAATTAGTAGACTTCCACAATTATTTTGCTCTGTTGTTTAAAGAAACAATCCACAATACAACTTAAGAAAAATGCTACTTTTATAAGTAACGCACTTGGAAATTCTCAAATGAAGGACTCTAAAGAGGTCACTTCAGAATGTGAATTATTTAACTCTCTTGGCCAGGTTGATTTCCTACAGTAGCTTAACCTAAATACAAGACAATGTAATGAGGTGTGAAATGAAAAGGAATATCCTCTATCCTTTAAATTCCCAAAATGAAAATATAACTAACAAGCAGAAATGTGGCATGCTCCAATATGACCATTTCACAAAACTGAATCAAATTTAGTTTAAGAAGATAAATACATACACCTTAACAATCCCCTAAAAATAAATACAGCAAATTTCCTGTTTAGTGGTAGAATCGTTGGTATTATATTTTGTTTCAGCTGCGGGAACAACAAATTAAAAGCCTGCCAGGAAGACCATCCCGTGGGAAAGCAAGACAGTGATGCACACTGTTCCCATCCCATCAGTTACACTCTTCCTTCAAACACAAACCTTGTTCACAAGGAATCTTTCAAAATCATTTCAACACTGCAAAATAGGGGTCACACCTCCATGGAAAGACGAAAGGCTAATCAGTAAGGATTTTTGAAAACAATACTTCCTTTGTTGTTTTTGGTACCATTTTTACATTTTAAAAATACAAATCTTTAAAAAATTTTACAAAATGATTCTCCAGACAGGCAACACACCCTTGTACTTGACTGCTATGATTTATCTGTGTTCTTCCTCTGCCCTCTGCTGAAAAACCTTAGGAAATTTTCAGCCATTATATTCCTTTTAAGATAGCTTATACTTACTAACAAATGTCTTGCAAATGCAAAATAAGTTATTATCATGACCCGTATACTGTGAACACAAGAGCAGAAAAAAACTGAAGGTAAAAAAAGGCTGATGAAAACACAGCTAACCTAAGCTTACTGAACCTGCTCTATCTCTCCAGTCCTCGGAGGTTAACATGGAAACATCTGCAGGCTTCACGACTTTCCCGTCTAAATGCAAGTGCTCACAGCGATTGTTTTCATAAGTTTCAGCCATAATTTTAGTTACCAAAGCAATTATAAAATCTCAAATACTTAAATATTTTCTATTTCGTAGTTAAGCAAAAATTACAAAATTTCAGAGTATAATGGAAGAGCCTACCTTTCCCAGTAGTCATGTTTGTCAGTGATCTTGGTACAAATAAAAACAGTGCTCTGAAAGCCGTATCTACTCACAGCAACCTAAGCTTCAGCAAACTCTCCACCCACACGACTTCTTCGGTCTGATCCAGCACCCATGACAACTGACACCCCATTCCAAAATAAAAGTATAGACTACATACAACCATGATGTTTTTAAAGGGGGGCAGAGGGCTTGGGTGGGAGGCGAGCCTTCTCCATCTGACTCTACTCATGTAAGGCTGCCTTCTTTAAAAGTGGTATAAAAATTTTTTTTTACCAGCTATCTGATTACCCCCCTGAAAACAGAGGACAACATTACTAACATAAACCTTAAATAAGAACAATGTCAAAAGCAATCTTATTTCCACAAAGATGATAAAGGAAGCTGCCAGTTGCAGTTTAAGCTGTTATCAGAAACAGTCACTTCCAGGCTATTTTAGGTGATCTTAGTACAGCACGGCAAGCACACTTATCAGCTTTATAAAAAACTATCCCTGTACCTGTGACTATGGAAACACTTTCCTAAGACACTGAACCAGAATCCCAAACCTTGGCACAGTCCCACAAACAAGCATAGAAGGGATTGGGAATGCATTATCAGCATTGTTTTTAAAGGTTATGCAAAATAATAAATGCTTGGCTTCTTAATAAAGAAAAGGCAGTCAATTCACTTTAAAATGTATGCTTTGTCCAGGCTACGCTGGGCAATGATTCAGATATTACCTTACCATTCATCATCGGTCTATTTGTTTTGAGACTTGCGTAAGTATTTCTCATTTCCAGCAACTTAGAAATGATATCTAACATTTTTCAAATTATAAAAATTTTTAGCAAAAAGACAAAGCAGGATGCATTTGGCAGCAAAATGATACATTCATGTACAAAGGTCAATAATGTTATGATGATCTCTTACCTAGTTTATAGTTTTGTTGGCAAATAGTCTTTTTCTTTAGTTACAAATTATGAAATTTCACAAATATACCAACATGAGATTTTCATTTTCCCTCATAAAAATGTTAGTTTTGATTACAAAACTCAAACGCATGAGCATATTTAACCAAATTAATGTACGTGGGCCTCATTTCAATCAAATCCCATTAAAGATTCTTAAGCGACTGCAGATGAAGGACACTTAGTAGTCTATAATTACTGATTTCTTTCATGCAAAAATCCATTCTCCCATGAACATAAGCATATCTGTATGACTTTTTTCTTCAAAAAAGCTTACATAAAAATAATTTGCTTTTGAAACCCATGAAGAAAAAAATAATTTTTATACCATGGAGTTTTCTAATTATATGAAGATGGAAAAAAGAAAAAAAACATCTATAAAACAACGTATTTTCATTCCCAGCCAAGATGGAGGCGTAGGTAGACACACTGTGCCTCCTTACACAACAAAAATTAAGGACAACAAGAATTTAGAAACAAAAAACAACCAGATCTGATACAAAATTGAACTGTAAGGAAGTTTGACAACCATTCATCCAGACCAGTAAAAGGGTGTAGTCAGTGGACCACAGAGAGGGGTCGTGGCAGGAAAAAGTGGTGGTTGGCAGTCCCAGGCACGCCGACAACAGCTAGCAGACCCTGGGCACGCAAGGCAGCTTGCTGACCTCGGACACACATTCGCGCACAGATAAACCAGGCGAAAACTGGGAGACAGACCGCATAACCCAGGGCCCCAGTGCCAGGAAATAAAGCCTAAAAGCACCGACTGAAAAAGCTTGTGGGGGTTCAGGTGCCGGGAGAGACTCCCAGCCTCATAGGAGAGTATGCTGGAGAGACCCACAGGGTCCTGGAAGGGCACGGCCTGCCTGCCCGGGAGGCAGCACCAGAAGGGCCCAATTTGCTTGTGGAAAGTGGTGGCGGAGCGGACTGGGATAGGACAGAGAAGAGCAAGTGCCATTGTTCCCTCTCTGACCCCGCCCCCACATTCAGCATCACAACCCAGCAACTGGGCTGCCCCACCTTGGTGAACACCTAGGGCTCCACCCCTCACTAGTAACAGGAGCAACCAGACACCACCCCCCCACAAAAAAAAATATGACTCAAGAAGAAGAACAGATCAAAGCCCCAGAGCCAGTATCTAAGCGACCAAGAGATAGCCAACCTATCAGATGCACAGTTCAAAGCACTGGTGATCAGGATGCTCACAGAATTAGTTGATTTTGGTCGCAAGTTAGATGAACAAATGAAGGCTACAATAAGTGAAAGGAAGGAAAATGCACAGGGAACCAATAGTGATGGGAACGAAACTAGGACTCAAAGCAATGGAGTGGACCAGAAAGAAGAAAGAAACAACCAAACACAAAAGAATTAAGAAACAAGGATTCAAAAAAATGAGGAGAGGCTTAGGAACCTCCAGGACATCTTTAAATGTCCCAACATCCGAATTATAGGGGTACCAGAAGGGGAAGACGAAGACCAACAAGTGGAAAACTTATTTGAACAAATAATAAAGGAGAACTTCCCCAATCTGGCAAAGGAAATAGACTTCCAGGAAGTCCAGGAAGCTCAGAGAGTCCCAAAGAAGGTGGACCCAAGGAGGAACACACCAAGGCACATCATAACTACATTAGCCAAGGTAAGATGAAGGAGAGAATTCTAGAAGCAGCAAGGGATAAGGGGACAGTCAACTCCAAAGGAGTTCCCATCAGACTGTCAGCTGATTTCTTGAAAGAGACCTTACAGGCAAGAAGGGGCTGAAAGAAGTATTCCAAGTCATGAAAGGCAAGGACCTACATCAAAGATTGCTCTATCCAGCAAAGCTGTCATTTAGAATGGAAGAGCAGTTAAAGTGCTTCGCAGATAAGGTCAAGTTAAAGGAGTTCATCATCACTAAGCCCTTATTATATGAAATGTTAAAGGGACTTATCTAAGAAAAGAAGATAAAAAATATGAACAGTAAAAAGACAGCAAAATCACAATTATTAACACCACATCTAAAACAAAAGCAAACTAAGAAACAAGTAGAACAGGAACAGAACCACAGAAATGGAGATCACATGGAGGGTTAGCAACAAGGAAATGGGAGGAGGAGAGAGGAGGAAAAGGTACAGAGAATAAGTAGCATAGATGGTAGGTAGAAAATAGACAGGGGAGGGCAAGAATAGTGTGGGAAAAGTAGAAGCTAAAGAACTTATGACACATGGACATGAACTTAAGGGGGAATGTGGGTGGGAGGGGTGCAGGGTGGAGGGGAATGAAGTGGGGGAAAAGGACAACTGTAATAGCATAATCAATAAAATAAAATAAAATATTTTAAAAACTAACGTATTTTTAACCCCCATATTCTTTTTTTTTTTTTTTAATATTTTACTCATTTATTTTTAGAGAGGAGGAAAGGGAGGGAGAAAGAGGAGGAGAGAAACATCAATCAGTTGCCTCTTGCACACCTGCACCCGGAGACCTGGCTCGTGGCCCAGCCATGTGCCCTGACTGGGAATCGAACCAGAAACCTTTTGGTTCACAGGCAGGCACTCAATCCACTGAGCCACACCAGGCAGAGCTAACTGCCATATTCTTGCCACTAAAAGTCAAAAGGCCTTTGGGCAATCTAGCAACATAAAAGAACCATACAAATATGTAGCATCCTATTACAGACAGGACTAACTGCTATTCAGCTGGTCTTTAATTGATGATTTAGGCACAATTCTTATACTGAAAAAAAATTAAGAACCAAGGTTTTATGTAAAAATAATCAATTACACATCTTAGAAAGTAATTTTGAATGTCAAGAAATACAACCTAGGATGAAACCTATTTCTTCCCTAAGAGTATTGCTATTACATTAATAGTTTCTTTCAAGTTAGCTCAAATCCAGAGCTTTTACTTCTTACTCAAAACCATTATTGTTCACAAGTAACAAAAGAAAAGGCAATTAGACTTCATCAACATTAAAAACTTTAAATACCAGGAAAGCAAAAATACAACCCACAGAATGAGAAAATGTATTTGCAAATCATATACCTGCTAAAGAGTCATGTATCCAGAATATGAAAAGAACTCTTAGAGCTAACCAACAAAAAGACAAACAAATTTAAAAATGGGCAAAGATATTTCCCAAAAGAAAGATCTACACATGGCCAACAAGC
>PVKU01017047.1:0-12611 GCA_004027475.1 Anoura caudifer | reverse complement strand
ATTCCTTAATTGAACATGCAATACCTGTTATTAATATTTCTCTCATTTACCAAGTAGTGAATAGGGGCTCATACGATTCCACGGGAGTTTGAAAATGGTTTCCAGACTCTTGCAATTCATTTGTCATATGGCCAAGCAAGACCAGGGACTGGAAAAGGGTCAGATTTAGGGAAATATATTTCTTAGCTCTGTTCTTTCACTGCCTACCTGTTATTGCAGGCTTTCTTATTTTAAGCAAAATATTTCCTGCCAAAATGCCACCATTCATCCTGCTGTATATTACCTGAATATATCACGTCGATTAACAACCACAGGGCATCCAAGAATTGTTTCTTCTACTTTGGCCCTTTTTAATACTGTCAGTTACTGAGGCCCCAGTGGTTCCTAAAGTTACATGAAGATATTTCATATACTGAGTTGTGCTTTCTCTTTCCAGGTACTCTCAGTGCTGCCTTGGGCAGCATTGTAGCTACTCTAAAGCACTGACAATGAAATGATGTTTAACTCTCTCTAATAGTAAAGTTTAAAATGTAGGTTGTATGTTCAATAGAAAAAAATAATGCTAATTTCATTTCAGAACACCAAGGACATGCTTGACTCCCTACATCTCTGGACTCTTCAGGCAAAATATCTCCAGCAGTTCCCCCCACCTATTGGTTGATCTCTCCTCTTTTCTCACTTACCTCCCCAATTCCTGTCCCTGCTCCCCAGTTTATATGAGACCGTGGTATCTGAACATGATAAATAAACACCATAATATGAACAGACCCAATTCTGATCTCTGAAAATGTTTTATAGTTACATCTTTTAAGGTAGAATTATCTTCTGCAAAGTTCCTCTGTGAAAATAGTTTTTATGCAACATTCTCATTATCTGCCCAGAAGTGAGCGCATCTTAAACTTACCCTAAGTGGGATTCAGGCTCAGCAGTATGACTTTTCTCTCTTCCTCCCTGTTTTCTGTTTGTTTGTTTGTTTGTTTTGTTTTATTTTGTTTTGTTTTGTCAGTGGACTTAGGAAGTGCAGATCAAGCAGTCACACTGCTTTGGTCACTGCACCACACACATTTTCAAATATCTGAAGGTTTTGGAAATGAAAGTTAACATTTTTGTGTTGTTTTTAATAAAGAAAAACTATAAAAAGGTAAATTTATAATATTTGCAAGCTATAAAGTTCCAATTAATATTAAAAGTTAGAAATAATGATGGGTTTTGAGTGAAGTTAGATGACATTAAAGGAAGAAATGGCCAATTATGTCTCTTGTCAATGAAACCGTTGCACCCCAAAATTCTACCCATTAACTTTCTGAAAGCATTGTACTGCAGGAGCAGCAGCAAAATAGGAATCGAATGCTGCTCAATGTCCTTATTGGAGTACTCTGTTAAAGGCTAAGCCCAAACACCTGTTTTAGTTTGGGGACCTAAACAGAGACTTCTACTCTCCATCACTTTCACATTCCTCCCTTTTCCAAACCCAACAAATGTTGGGATATTGCCACATCACTAACAGTTGCATTGAAGAAAGAAAGACCTAAGAAATAAAAAAGAAGCAACATAACCAAGTTCAATCTTAGCAATGCCAACTTTTTAGACAGGTTAAATTCTCTGTGTCTTATTTGTCTTCTCACCTGTGAAATGGGAATAATAAACATACCCACTTCATACTAAAGTTGTGCATAATAAATGTGTTAATGTAAAATGCTTCCAACAATGGGTGACAAATGAACATTAGTTATCATAATAATGACCATTATCATCATCAGCACTGTGACAGCTTCAGTTCCACACATCAGGCTCTGGCTCTACCTAATTGCTTATTTAAATGCAAAGAGAAAGGAAGAAAAAGAGAGAGGGGCCATTCTGAGTTCCTTGACCCACTCATCCACTTGAAGTGTAAGTGAGAAATCAGGTGATAGAATCTTCCACTTAGACACAGTGTCCATTCCAATGTGGCCAAGTTAATAGTTTCAAATTTGAACTAATAAAAGTGTTATGACCCTCTCCTTTAAAGAAAGTTAGCATGATCTGATCAAGTGGAAGATTCTGAGTGTGAAGAGAGACAGAGGAATAACCCTCCTCTGTGAATCAGAATTGCCAAATAATGATATGAGATGCCTCAAAGGTATTGAATCAGACATTGGAAGGCCAACTCAGGAATGCTGAAGCACAGATGCCTGCAGTGGTATGTTGCTGAGTTTAATTTTCTCAAGGGAACTAGTGGGAGAGAAGGAGGGCACAAGCCATGAAGTTAGAGCTAAGTGTGAGAAAGGGTGGGAATGTCAAGGCTGGACCCAGGAACAAAGGACTCACTGTGAGTAGGAGGGACATCTTTGTAGATGGGCAGGAGGCTTTGGTGTCAGGAGAAGCATGTCCTCTCTTTTGAGTATCTCTATATTCACTTCATTCTTTTATGTGTCTGTATTATAATAAACAAGAATATAAAGGGAATATTATGCTGTGTCTAATAGTAATAGTTAATCAACACAAACACTGAACAAACATGTTGATCAATCTACAAATTGTTATTTTTAGCAATAAACTTTCAGGCCCTCAAAAATCTTTAATACTTCATAATCTATGTCATAGATTTCACTGCTAAGTACAAAAGACTGTATTCTAAGGACTACATTGATCATACACGCACCGCTTTTAGCCATTCACAAAATTGCACAGGCCAATGGAAAATAAAGAGATTAATTTTTATTCATCGAAAAGAAGAAAAAGTTCAGGTTCCTGTCTCTTTTACAAGATGCATCTCTGAGATCGGAATGGCTGCTCTGTGGACTCTTGCAGAACCACCTCTGGTATAAATAAGAATGGTGCCAAGAGAGAAAAACAAACACGAGCTGGTCTTACTTTGAGTGTTCCCTAATGAGTGTTCCCTGGGGATCGGGTCAGACACAGATTAACCATCTGACTTCCCTCTCCTTGAAGAACGCTCAAGGGAAGAGTGGGGGAATGGCGCCAAAGGTAGAGGGCCAGCACAGTCTTGATGGAACATCCAAATTTTGTTTCCTCCCCCACAAGACAAAACAAGCTGTCAAAGTAACAATGGAACCCATCACCACAGAGCAGACTGTTCTCAAATGGGGTGCAAGTGAAAAAGACGAGCTATTTTATTTTCTTTGCTTTGAGCTAGTCTTATTTTCGCATTTCAATTCCTTCTTAGATAAGTGATAGATTCAGTGCTGTGTGTGTGTCTGTGTGTGTTTCTAGAGCAATCATAATCCATTCAACTCAGTGACACATTTTAAAAGGCACAGGGCACAGATTTCCTTTGAACAGGAAGGTGCTTCTTTTCTTTGGCTTCTGATCTCTGCTTGCACCAAGGTAAATGTGACTTTTGGTAAAACTGAGGTAGAACTATGTGCTATTGTTATATTGTTAGGTAGTGCTTACATAGCATTAGACCATCATTAAACTTAGGTATTTTTGTTATCACCCATATGTTTCAAAATATAGCTATTCGGAAATGAAACAGAAGAGAAAAATATGCACCAACACATCGCAGGATAAAAAAACTCTTTTTAAAAAGCTACTATAATATCATAAAGAATTGATATCTAGTTGAAAAATAAAAACAAACTATTGTTATGGTAATCTATGGCAAAAGATTATTTTCTCATAGTATACAATGCTGAAAACTTTTGATTATGAACCTGTTGTGTATTAAGAAAACTTGATATCCTATATTTGATCTGGTGAAGACTTCTCTCTTCCACAACATTCCTTTAAAAGTAAAATTAGAATAAGTTTCTTTAAGCCATCTTTTGAGAAATTTAAAAATACCTCCACAAAGAAAGATAATTTAAAAGACAGGGTTACCCCTGAGTTACAACAAAGAGGGAAGTGTGCTTTTTCTCCCACTCCCTTACTTTCTTCGTCTGGATCACCATTTCTTCCTCTTACAGAAACTAATATGAACAGTTATTTCAGGTACCTAACTGCTATTTCTTGTAAGGCTTTTTTACTCAACTTACATAAAAGCACTTTTATAAATGATTTTAAAGATCAGATTGTCAGGCCAAAGGAATCATATTTAAAAGATTATGCATTTGATCATGTCATCTTATAACTTTTAAGCAATCCCTAAGACAATTTAATGTATATATTGCACATATACACTAAGATTATTCTTTTCCTAATATTCTGCAGTTGGGTAAAGGGTGGTTCTCAGTAAGTAGCCTCACTTGTAAATGTGTGTTACCAACCCAACAAGGATGTAGAAGTAGTTTGACATATCTAGCTAGAATCCCATTTGTAGACAGCCTGGCTCAGTTTAGGGAATGGTGGGTAGTGGTGACCATGATGGAAAATTACAAGGTGACATGATCTCAAAATGCAACAAATGAAATCTCGAATAAATAAAATAAGAGCTACTACCCCTAAGAACTGTTTAGTGCAGCAAAAGATCACAAAAGAAATTGGTAGGTTGTTTACAGAAGACACACTTAAAAAATGTGACAATCCTGGCATGGATGAAACTGGAGAGCATTACGCTAAGCAAAATAAGCCAGGCAGTGAAAGACAAATACTGTATGATCTCACCTTTAACAGGAACCTAATCAAAACAAACAAACAAACAAACAAACAAACAAGCATAATATAACCAAAGATACTGAAATTGAGAAGGGGTTGATAGTTACCAGAGTGGGGAGGGGAGGGAATTTCAGGGGGAAAAGGGAAGTGTTTGGAGCAACAAGTAGAAAGGACACATGGACTGGAATGGGAGCAAAAGACAGAAAACTGTACAAGAACAACAATTAAAATAAATAAATAAAATTTTAAAAAATGTGACAATCCAGTTTTCCTATACTTTATTTTCAAATGTAGAAATTTTAGGATTTTGTCATAATCAAGAATTATTTAAGCAGGGGAAGAGTCATCAAGGAATATGTATGAAGGACACATGGACAAAACCAAAGGGGGGTAAGATCAAGGGTGCGAGGTGTGGATGGGTGGGGTGGGGGGAGTGGTGAAGGGGAAATGGAGACAACTTCACTTGAACAACAATTTTTTAAAAGATAACTTAAAAATAATTATGTAATATGTTTTAAATCAAGCGATTTATTTCTCTAGTATAAATTTTGTCTTAAAATATAATTGTTCAATTAATACCTTAAGCAGAAAATCATATAATTAGCTATAAATAGAAAGTAATAAAAATGAATGCAGAGACATTGCAATAAAGACCAAACTGACAGTAACCACAAGGGAGAGGGAAGGCATGTAACGGGGGGCAGAAGGGTAAGTGTCATCAAGGACATGTACAAAGGACCCATGGTCAAAGCCAAAGGAGGGTAGGATTGAGGGTGGGAGGTGGGGGTGGGTGCGCCAGGGGAGAGTAGTGGGGGCGGAATAGAGACAGCTCTACTTGAACAACAATAAAAAATAAAATAAGTAAATACAGTAAAAGTGGAGCAATGTTAATGTTTCTACTTTATTTACTTAAGTCAGGACCGTCACTGCTAATTATGTTAATATTATTTTGTACTGACTTTTTGTTGTAAAACTTGAGAAGTGTTTACACTGGCCTCGATTCTTAATTGTAAACTGCTAGATAAACTTGATCAAGTTTTTAGCCAGCAAACCTAACAACTCCCTGTGAAACTTGCTTTGATATATCTGAGCATTTATGAATCATGATGTGGCCTGTTCTCCTTCAGTAAAGTAATAGCACAGGTTCCACTGTGTTATGCTATGGACTGAATGTGTGTGTCTCCCTCTGAATTCATATGTTGAAGCCCTAATCCCCAACATGATGTTATCAGGGTTGGGGCCTTTGGGAGGTAATTGGGCTTAGCTGATATCACAAGGTGAGCCTTTATGATGAAATTAATACCCTTAGAAGAAGAATCATCAAGGATGTATGTATGTATGTATGTATCTATCTATCTATGTATCAATCATCTATCATCTATATATCCATCTATCTTCTCCCTTCCTGTCCCCCACTTTCATCACCCCCAACCATGTGAGATTCACAAGAGGGCAGCTGCCTGCAAACCAGGAAAAGGACTTTTACCTTTTGTTCAGAAAACAAATTTTCCAGCATCTTGATCTTCGACCTCCAAGCCTCCAAAACTGTGATAAATGTCTGTTGCGTATGCCACCCAGATTATGATATTTTATTTTAGTAGCCAGAACTAAAATATGGTATTAAAGAAATTTTCATAGAGGAAGTCCATTGTACTATCACTGCAATGAAATTTTAAAAATAAAACAATCTTAGGAATTGTTTCCCAAAATCGCATACAATGGAACCATCTTCTGAATGACAAACATGTTTTTTAAAAGTCTAGTTTTCAGACAAGAGGATGTCAGACAGTCAGAATATCTACCCTTTAACTTTCTCAGTGAACTATTTTAGTTAATATTGAGGTATATGCAAATATTTAACAGTCTCTAATAAAGCAGGTCAAATTTTAATTATTAGTGATACATCTCGCTCCCAGCCACACAAAAGCTGCTATATAAAAATGCTGGAAAAGTATATCTTTTCCAAAGAAACTTTTGTAAGTGTATCTAAATATGTGAAACAGATCATTCATCTGAAAAACAATTTATGATGATAAGTTATTTTTTGATTATCTATATAAAAATTGTATAAACTGATCTTGAACTAATACTGTATATTATAACATTGGTTTATTCAAAATTATATATTAAATGTGTAAGAATAATGCTATGGAACCAGGTTAGGCTACTGGTTTATAAAGGCATACCTATGTCATAGCTTACAACACAGAATGGCCTAAGGATTCAATTGCTCTTTGTGAAAAATAGAATATCTAATTTTTCCCTTGTTTAAAGAGTCCATATGTCATTTTTTTTAAATCAAATACGTCATAGGCAAAAATCCTTAACATTGTTAAGGCAGGAGAAGATAAAACAAAAAGAAGACACTAGAAGAAATGGAGCATAAAGTGAAACAGAATCTTTAGAAAATTCAGTTCACAAGGAGGTTTTGTGGTATGTCCTTTGCTCAGGGATCCTGCTGGCTTGAGTTAACAGCATCTGTCTCTTCTCTTGGCTGTGGGAGGCATTTCCTAAAATGCCTCAGCTCTTATCCCAAAGCTGCAGGCCTACTTGCTCAGCTATAAAGTCATCCCACCAAAACCATACTCGGTACACCAAGAGGCTATCACACAGGCTTGAGGCCAGCAGACCTCAGGGATTGCTTTTCTACCACCAAGTTCATTGGGCCTGCAGGATTCAACCCAATGGTCCTCAGCTACTTGATATTATTTGTTTTATATTTTTATTTAAAGTATATGTAGAAAAAGAAAGCTATAGTAATTATTTTTGTAAGGAGAGAAAAAGACTCCACACCATACAAGAGACTGAACTTTCACTTATATTTTGAGCATAATTTATATATCATCATCCAGGGTTTAAAATAGTATACACTCTAATAACATTGAGAAACATTGGAAACATTATACTTATTATACAAATAAAATAACTTATCTATAGAACATTTAATAAGTGCTTTCAGGTGCAGAATTGTACTTAGTACTTGCAGCAACCCTGTAAGAAGTATTTTTATTCCCAGTGTTTACTTGAGACAATAAAATTTCAGAAATATACTTAATTGATAAGTACTGAGCCTGAACTGGACCCGAGTTGCCTGAATTCCAGTCTAGGTTTCTTTCTATTACGTTCCAGTCACTACTCCTTTCTAACACTGGCAGCACGATTCAACCTTGAACAGAAATTAGAGAAGCAAGTGGACAAAGTAACTGAAGTCTGTCATTTACTGACCTCAGGTATGTCAATTGCGTCCATTCCACAGACAATCTAAGGGCAGAGAGGAAATGGGAGTCTTAGTTTTAAGGAAGTCAGAAGCTATTTGACAGCCTTGAAGATTCTATGTAAGTGAAGAAACATCACTGAAACCACCTGATGCCTAGAGAAACCGTGTCCTAAATCATCCAATGAGAGCTTTGAGTAAATATATATTTTATATATATATATATAAATAAGCTAGCTCAGCCAAAATGAAAATCATCTTTAGAATTGGTTATTCAATACAATTAGCAAAGATAAATCACTAAGGGCAGGGGAAAGTTAACAGTACAGAGGGTATCTATGAACCCAAAGACAAAGAAGTATTATAGAGCAGCAAATGAAGCATCTGCCACGGTCATGCAGGATGGGCTGAAACCTACAGAGTACCCCTACCTATCCATATTCAGAGAGAAGATGCTTTCCCCATTCATGGAAGGCCCAGAAATTGAAATTAGACTTGTAGGGACAGATAGGCCAAATCACAAATAGGTATGCAGGAAAAAAAAAAAAAGAAGGGGAATAGGCCTGCATGGATGGTTATAATCTTGGAGTCCAATACTCAGGATTAGATTACAAAGTAGAGTTTAGGGAAAACTGAAACTTTTACCAAATTAAAAACTATTTGCTTACTTGATTTATTGGTGATGGCCATGCCAATTTTAGCATTTGTGACATGGATAGACCTAGAGGGCATTAGGGTAAGTGAAATAAGTGAGACAGAGAAAGACAAATACCATGTGATTTCATTTATATGTGGAAACTACAAGACAAAAAAAAAAACAAAACAAAACAAAGGAGAAACGAGTCTCAAAATACAGAGAACACACTGATGGTTGCCAAATAAAAAGTTAGGGGCTGGGTGACAAAGATGAAGTGATTAGTAAGTACAAACTGGTAGTCACAAAATAGTCATGGGGATGTAGAGTACAGCACAGAGCATATAGTCAGTAATACTGTAATAACTTGGTATAATGCTAGGTGGGTACTAGACTTACTGGAGGATCACTTTGTAAGTTATATAAATGTCTAACCACTGTGCTGTATACCTGAATCTAATATAATATTGAATAACAATAGTTGAAGAATAAAATTAAAAAAATTAAAAAGTATTTATTTAGTATCTCTACCTGGCACTCTTAGCTCAAATTTATTTCTTTTGCACTTAAACTAATTTAGAAATTTTCTATTGATGACTTTATATGCTAACAACAATATTCATATTACATGCATAACTTTAATAGCTTTACTCTTTTATTTTAGTATTAATTAACATATCTAATTAATAAAAACATACAAGTTGGTATTTCTCTATTAGAGAAAGCTAACTGTTATGACAAATGAATTCCAAAATACATGTATATAGTGACTCAATCAAAAAGGTTTACTTTTTGCTCACATCAATAATCCAAAAAGGTATTCCTTAGTCAAGTCAGAGGTAGGTTCTTTTTATTCTGTGGTCCAGTGATCCGTTTAGGAGTTCTTTCATCCCCTGGGGCCCCATCATCCCTTGCATTTAGCCAGTGAAGGGGAAAGAAAGTGAAGAGAAGGCATATTAATTTCAAAGGCTAGCGCTGGAAATGCACACATCTCTCCTACTCATAATCCTTTAGCTAAAAGCAAGTTGCATAGCTGCGGTAACAGTAAATGAGATTAGGAAATGTTATATAGCTGTGTCCCCAAAAGAAGCAAAGAGAAGAGAAAAATGTGGATTTGGGAAAATGAGTATAAGTTTTTGCCAACGTATATTGTTCTAGTTACATATATGGATAGCCAGTGAGCTCTAAAAGTGGTAGGAGCAATGACAAATTTTAAAACAAAGATCATCCAAACAATAAGTGCAGTAAAACAGGTACTAACCAAATCAAAAGAGCTGAGCAGCCTACTCGTGTCCCCAAAAGATTTAAGCCTGAATTTCTTTCTTATTGTAATATATAAATACTTGCTTTTGTCCCCTCATTTATTGTATGATAATATCTGTGGACAGGAACACTCATAGATAAACTATTTCTTTCAGTCACATATGTGTTGCTTTTTTCTAATTTGATAAGAGGAAAAAAGACATCAAAGTTTGGACACCGGGGAGGACGTACATGTCCAGATATAAGTAGAACTATATGCAAACATCCACGGCATTAATAGACTGACATTAATGTCATAATTTGCCATAACCAAACCCTAACAATTTCAATTAAATTCCCAGTAAAAGGGTGATTCAATGAGACCCCACTGAGGATGTACACCTCTGAACAGCGGGCAGGGGTCCATGTGGAGTGGGGAAGGAAGGCTATATTTGCAATTGGGTCCTCTTGTTTTCAATGATAATACTGTATCTGTTGAAGTTGATATAGTTGGAGAGACCTAAATGAGAGTTTGTCATGTAAAGTGGATAGAGATTTAATATGTAAAACTCCTACTTTGCAGTAAGTTTGAGATGTTGTTTTGCCAATGACATACCCATGACATCAGCAAATATCGGAAGGTTAATATGTTCACTAAGATTGTACAAGCCAAGTGGTATTGCTCTTTTCAAGGGCTTCAAAGCTAGGAAAGGCAGCAGTGCCAATAATGTGAAAATCTCCAAAGTCTGGAGAAAATGCATTGGTTCAAGCAGAGAATGAAACATCAGGGGCTAGAGAATGGCGGCCAGCTGAAGAGGCCAGCCTCCCATAGCACTCACACACAGGGTTTTGAAAGACGATCATTTGTCTCTGCACTGTGTATGCTTCCTGTCAAGGAGGCTTGCCTAACTAATACAGGGAGAGACAGCCCACATGCAAATTTAGAATCTCACTTTCAATGCAGGAACCAAAAAGACTGAATCAGTAACAATACTAAGTGTAGGGGGGGCTCTGCTCCCAGGCCCCCCCACCCTGCCCCCAGCCGCCACAGGTGAGAATTGACTCTACTAAGACATGATCTGCTTCAGGAGGAAAGGTAGCTGATCTCTCAAAGGAGAAGGGCCAAGAGCCTTTTCCTCAATGGGCTCTTATTGAGTCCATTTTACACAGGAATACAGGTAAAGCTCATTAATCATTGTCAGACAGTAGGGATCAAACAAAGAACTCTGAGGGCCTATTTTGAGTCAGGGTCAGATAGCTAAAGAGCTATAAAACTTTGAGGAACAAACTCAGTTCTTCTAAACAAAGCAGGTTTCACAGGATTTTACATATTCTTTCTTAGGCCTGATCACCCTAGGGAACCTGACCTTTCCAGGACAGGGTGGTACCCACCACCAGCATTGTTTCAGGCTTAAGTCAGGCAGGGGAAGTAAGGCAGCCAAGAGATTATGAGACTTCCTGCAGACAGAATGAGGACTCAGTCTATGTCATAGTTGAGGGTCCATCATCCCTTTTTGCTGTAGCCCCCCAAGTCCTTCCTTGGGGCTTCCATGTGATCATGCCTGTCTTAGGTCATTCCCCCTTGGGGAATCTTACCCATCATTGGGTAACCTATTAAGCATTGGGGGCCAGTTATGAATGAAGTAAAAGGAGCAGAAGTGGAACCCCTGCCAGGGAGATAAGCTTTGTCTCCTTAGTGGTTTATAGTCGGAAGGTCCCTCACTCAGCCTTAGCCATGGGGAGTTTATAGCTTCTGAAACCAGGCAGGGTGGTTCCCAACAACTAAGTATTTTATTTGTACTCTTATTTCCTGTTTCCCCCCTTTTTAATTTATTGTTTATGCTATTAAGATGTCCCCATTTTCTCCACATTTTACCCACCACCAACCAGCCCTCACCTCCCCTTCCTTCTCTGGATATGGACAGAATTAGAAATCTGGTCACCAACATTACAGAAGTAAATTGTTTTCACTTTAATTTCCCTCAGCTCTATCTTCAAATATAGAGAATATATTTTTAAAGTAAGTGCATTTTATGTCCATTGCAGGGCAGCAGGAAATATAATTGGAGTGGTGAAAGGAAGCGATTAGAGAATACTGTATCATTCCTGGAAATAAATAAAGACACCTTAAGGTGTTTTTTTCAATCACTTGAGTTAGATTCAAGACTTGCATTCACCAATTTGAGGTATTTTTCTGATTTATATCATTTTAATTCATATATGGACTTTACTATCAAGTTTTAGAGAAATTGGACTTTTGCCTGAGTTGCCCTGAGAAATGTTACATATGAGAAGGATCATTCAAGCTCATGTCAATGAGAAACTGGATAAATTTTATGTATATATACACATGCATATACATACATACATATATAAACACATATATGTATGTGTGTGTATATATATAGATATATATACGAGTAAAAAGAAATCTTGGCAAATTGAATCAAAAGATTCTGTGATTTGAATTTAGACTGATCCATTCTAAGTTCCTCAAGAAAATTAAATTAGGTAAAGTATCAATCTAACTAAACCGGATTTACCAATATAGCTGAATAATGTTTTTGTCAAAAAATGTTAAAAGACACTGACATAGTCTGGCATTTATGACATATATTTTAATTTTAATTTTTACTTTCCTAGAAAATCTATTTGCATGGAAACCATATAAAAAAGGATCCAAGGTTTTGAGATTACAGAATATGATATTTTTAACAAAATGTACCTCTGCAAAACAATTGGAATTTCAATCTGCTTTAGTAAACAGTCTAAGGAAGAAACTGAGCTTAATATTTTAAAATTTCAAGTTTTAATTTTTCATGTTTTCAGTCATAACTGTATACAGAGCTGTGTTGTGTAAGTTTGGTGGACATCATCCATAGCTGCATTATGGACAACATAACTTTTTTTTGAGTTTTAAGTGTTTATTTCCTTTGTTTTTAATGTCACGTAGTTGTCAGTTTATATAATTTAACTTCAAATAAT
>PVKU01017046.1:0-12616 GCA_004027475.1 Anoura caudifer | reverse complement strand
GAGTTCCTCCAGGACATCCAGAGGGAGAATTGTGTAGGGAGCTGGAGTTCGGAGGAGAGATCCAGAAGACAGACATCCTGGAGTCACTGGTTTATTCTACTTAATCATGACAGTCACAGGCTTGAATGAGATCCCCATAGAAGAGTGAACTAGATTCAGTCAGTCAGCTATTGCTGAGTAACAAACAATTGTGAGATCACGGTGCTAAAACCAGTGTGAATAGCTCTCCCATCTGGGATGAGCTAGGGAGGCTGTGCTCAGGCAAGGGGTCTGCTGACTTCAGCTGCATTTGTTCTTGCAGAATTGGGTGAATTTGAGGGGGCTCAGCTGGGGTGTCTCTGCTCCACACATCCTTCATCCTTTAACTGGCAGCTAACCAACACACACGTCTCACTGAAATGACAAAGTCTCAGCAGGCAGGAAGCAATGGGTCCTTTGAAGGACTGGAACAGGCATGCTGTCACCTTTGCCTCATTCCTGGAGCCAGAGCAAATCACAGTGCCAAACTCCAAGTCAAGAGGCTGGGAGATGTCCTTTGCTTCTTTAATGGCAGAAACTGCACAGCCCTTGCTTGGCGAAGGGCATGGGTGGGTACAGGAAGGGATGAAAGGGCCAGGCCCCTGCACGGAGTCCGCACCAACCCTCAGTCTTAGCTGCAGTTGTTCATGTCCCTGCTGCGTGTTAAATGTCTTCACCTCACCTTGCATCTCAGGCCCCAGGTCTCATCTGATCAAGATGTTTCGCTTGAAGCTGGGCTCTTATGAACTGTGTCCTACGGAGGCTCCTCTAGGCCTCACAGCTCGGATCTGAATGAGAAGCTGTTGGATGCCCCTGTGCTCAGCTGAGTGGTGGACAGAGAGTCCACTGGGCCACAGTTCTGTTAGAAAACTGGGGACACAATACAGTCTCAGTCCATGGCAATTCTTGGGGAGTGTTCCCTGAAATCCATGACTTGGGCTGGCTCCCAGACCACTGTGCTCTGGCCTCTGTCCCCTGAGAACACTTTCCCTTTTCACATGTTCATCCCTGGCTTTGGCCACTTCTGAGGGACACCAGGACACGACAATGTCCTCAGTGTGCTTCCTGCCTGAGAAAGGCAGGCCCCCACGGGCTGTTCTACACTTTGCACTATCCCAGTCAATGCTTTTGCCAACACAGTTCCTTTAAAAAACCTGGGTTTTCTATGCAGTCAGTCCAGGTGCCAACAACCACACCCACAGTTCCTTAGGAAATGGGCCTCCTTCTCAGCCTGCTGATGGGCAGGGCCTGTGTGTCCTAAAAGCCTGCTTGTGTGGCTCAATAATCTACTTAGTTCTTCCAGAGGTCCCGACAAAAGGCATCTCTCCCTCAGTGTTAGTTTGCTTGGTGCCCTGAGGCCACATCTGTCTAATGCAGCATGTGAGTCTGGCTCATTCACAGCCTGGACTTTCAGCCGTGTCCTCGATGTGATCCCGGCCAGGGCTCAACCCTCCTGTGCAGTGTGCTTTGGAGATTAGAGCCCCTGAGATCCTGCTGACCCCTCCCACACAGGACCCTTTCCTCTGGGCATCCCCACAGGGGTGCAGCTGCATGCACATATTCACAGAGCACACACACACACAGCCCAGGTGAGGGTTAGAAGGGGAGTGCATGCCAGGGAGGTGACAAGGAGGGGAGGAGAAAGAGGTGGGAGGCAGGTCTCCAGGAGCATCCAGCCTCATGTCACCAAGCTCAGGACCCACAGATGGGGAGGGGGGAACACAAGCTGCTGGGCAGGGCATCCCTAGGGTCCCAGAGCAAACAAGGTCTGGGTTCTGTGTCCTCTACTCTGGGTACCTGAAAAAAGGAGACCCTGCCCCACCCAGAGCATGGGGACTTTCGTGGGGAGAAGGCCCCAGCTTATTCCTCCATGTGCTGACATGCATGGATGGGGTGACCACAAGTGTCTCAGGACCTGTAGATGTCTTGCTGTCCTTGATTCTGCATCCATGAACCACGGGGCTCCAAGTCTCTGGAAAACGCTTTTCACTTGCTCAGTACTTCCAAGCAAAGAGCAGCTGGGGCTTGGGGGCCTGGGGACAGGGAAGGTACAGAGTGTGGCAGATGAAGGGACCAAGGATGAGATCACTCTTATTGGAGGGATGGGTCCTCATTTGGAAGTGGGTGGAGTCCTTGCCCCCATTGTGGTGAGGAGGGCTTGTGAATGAACTGGACACACCAGGACAGGGGAGGGGGTTGGGGGAGCAGGAGGGGCTCCTGGGTTACCTCACACTACCCTGGAGCCTGCAGGTCCTGTCCCTTTGTCCCCTCAGCCTTGGTATGACAACAGCCTCGAGGACTCCAAACAAATGAGTGCATTTTGTTTTCTGCCTTTCCTGCCTGGGGCTGCAGTGCTGGGGCTGACCACCAGGGGGCAGGCTGTGCCCGCTGTGCATAATGAAGCAACTGGATCAGGAAGGGACACCCAGGGTTCATGCTGGTGTCCCCTGCCTCTGAACAATGAGCACCTTGTATTATTAGCCTCCATCTCCACAATATGAACCACTCAGAGACAGGAGGAAGCTCCAAGTCCCTCTCATTCTTCATACAGCAGCTGAACTGCCACAGCACACACTTAGTGGGGCTGTTAGGCTTGAGGACAGCTAACAACACCCACATGGTCCTCCCCTTCCAGGAGCTCAAAGCCTGGAGAGGGAGATGGACAGAGTGCAAGGGCCAGTCCATGTGAGAAAGAAGAGCAAGTCCTTGAAAGAAACAAAGTAGGTGCTGGAGAGAGGACCTGAGACAATAGATGGGGTCCAGTGGCCTGTATGTACATGTTGTAAAATGACTGCCACAGTTACATTTTGATACATGCTGCAACGCCGATAGACCCTGAAAATATGCTGAGTGAAATATACCAGGCACAGAAGAACAAATATTATATGATTCCCCTTAGAGCTTGGACCTAGAATAGACCAATTCACAGAGGCAGAAAGTGGAATAAAGATTACCAAGAACTGGAGGCGGGGCAGGGAAGGGGGAGTTAGTGCTAGTGGGTACTGAGTTTATGTTGGGAATGATGAAAAAGTTTGTGGTACACGTAGTGGTGATGAGCAGCCAACATTGTGAATGTATCAAATGCCACTGAATTCTATACTAAAAATGGCAAAAAAAAAAAATCAATATTCCATTGGTATAATTTACCACAATAAAAAATTTGCTAGGAAAAAAAATTTTGCTAGGAAAAAAGCTGATGAGAAGGGAAGCGCATTCTCTCTGGGGACCTAGGGCCTCACGCCCCCTCCTGTCCCCTCCTATCCTAGGGCTGGAGGGTTACAACCTCGGGAAGCTGCCTCCTGCTGGTGCTAATTTAAATGTAGAAACTTAAAGGTAAAATCCTAGGTTGGGAAGTGCTTGGTGGGTGGCAGCAAACAAAGAGTGTGTGATGGGTCACGGGGCCATCCCCTTTCACTCTGTAACCACCTGGCCAGCACCACCTACCTGCTGGCCCTGACCTAAGCACTGGCCAGCTAGGTGCCAGATGCCCTCAAAATAACTGGACATTGAGGAGCACAGCCACCTTAGAAGGCAGACTCCAGCACATAACAGAGAGACAGACAGACAGACAGACAGAAAGACAGACAACATGTATCATCTGAAGCAGACATGTGAGAAGGGACACAAAGTGACCTGAAACAAACATGAACAGTAAATTTAAGGAAGCAGGGACTATATTAGTAACAGCAAATAAGGACAAAAATAATTTTAAAAATAACTGGAAATATTAGGTATCAAAAATGTAATATGAAAAGAAATAGGTGGAAGCAGTGAGAGAGGCAGCCCTGGAGAGAGAGCCGGCCACCTGGGGTACTAGGTGAAGGGCTCCCCCAGGAGGAGTCAGGAAAGAGCCATGAGGGAGACAATGATAAGAAAATAGAAAAGAGTTTTGGGGGACAGCAGTGGGAGCATCAGCGTCTGGACAGCAACAGTACCACCAAAGGAAAAAGGGGCAGGAGGAATTCCTAAGGACAGAAATGGAGATCAGTTCCTCAGGATCAAAGTGGGATGAACAGTCCCCATTCAGAAAGTGACAGGGAAACAGAGGAGAGACACCATGCTCGGACATGGGAGCGTGAGCTCTAAGTGGCCCAAAAACTAAGAAAAAACCTCAAAAGCCTCCCAACAGAAAGAGCAGCTACTGCCTAGGAATGAGACTGACCTCAGACCTTCCTTGCTGCCACTGAGTGGCAGCAAACAAGCAAGTAGAATGTACTTGGAAGTACTGAAGGAAAAGAACCTTGAACCTACACTCTCATACCCAGGCAATTTTTCATCCACATAGGAGACAGGTATTTAAAAAAATCATCTCAGGAACACAGGTCCTCAGACACTTTCTCACATAATGAATCCCACTGGAAACAATTCTGATTTCCTAACTGTGATTCAAAATCCAGAAGTAAAAGAGGTAAAGACATATATTTCATTATATAAAAAGTACAAATTGCATGGCAAAACCACCACAAAGTAGCAAGATAAATGAGAAAAATATTTGCAACTTATAATACAAAGGATTATTATGCTTAATAATGAGGAACTGTTAAATATTGAAAAAAATCAATAATCCAATAGAGAAATTCACAAAAGAAAACATCACAAATAAGGGAAAATGTCATTCAATATATGTAAAAAACTCAACCTACCTTCTAATAAGAAGAGTTCAAATTAAAACTACATTGAGACATGATTTCTCACCCACTCTAGTAACAAACATCTAAAATGTAACCATGTGCCCACAGGAGACTGTCAACTGTTATTCTAGTGCTGTGGAGGACAGTGGTGGCCAACCCTGGGGAGTGGAAACTGACAGTATCTAGCCACATGACACGTACATTTCCCCAACAGAAAAAATTACACCATACAGACATGTATATCACTACACCTCTCCAATCTCAAATTACAAAAAGCACTACTGGGAGGATTTCAAGGAGAAATAATAATCCATAATGCTATCATCACACCTTTTCAGAAACCAATAGAACTGCAGGAAGTAATAGCTAGATCAATAACTTCCACACACCTCTCTCAGAAATAAAAAACCCCAGCAGATACAAAAGTAAACAGAGATGTGAAAAACCTGCAAACATCAAAAAGGTGTGTGTGTATATATTTCCACATTAAACAGAGAATTATATCATTTTCAAGCACTCTCAGAAAATTTACAAGAATTAAACATATAACTGCACCTAAAAGGAAACTTTAAAAATTCCAAAAACTTAGTATAATATCAACTTTGTTCTCCAACCATTATTGAAATGGAAAGAAAGGGGGGGAAAAGGAAGGGGAGAGGGAGAGAGAAGGGAGAAGGAGAAAGGAGGGGGAGGGAGGAAAGCTGGGGGAGGGAGGAAAGGTGGAAGAGGAAAGAGGGAAGGAAGGAAGGTTACAAAGTAAATAATGTATTGTTGGGAACTGTCCTGCCTGGTGTCAGAAGCTGTAACCCCCCATAGCTAAGGCTGAGTAAAGAGACCTTGGGACCATAAGCCACTGAGGAGACAAAGCTTATGTCCCTGGCAGGGGCACTGCCTCTGCTCCCTTTACTTCACCCTGCTTGGCCCTGGGTAGATGACTGGTTAGCCAATGATGGGTAAGATTCCTCAAGGAACCTTAGGATGACCTAAGACAGGCATAGTCGTGAAGGGGCCCTCAGGGAAGGACTTGGGGGGCTATAGAAAAAGGGGGTAATGAACCCTTACCCCTTAGTTTTGATATAGCCTGAGTCCTCATTCTGTCTGCATGAAGTCTCCTAATCTCTTGGCTGCCTTACTTCTCCTGCCTGACTTAAGCCTGAAACAATGCCAGAGAGCCATGCAGCCCTGGGCAGGAATGGGCAGTTTTCCAGGGTGATCAGGCCTAAGAAAGAATGCATAAAATCCTGTGAAACCTACTTTGCTAAGAATGTCCTCAATTTTCTGATAAGGAAATTTCATGTCCTCATGAAATGAGTTTGTTTCTCAAAGTTTTATAGCCCTTTAGCTAATTGACTCTGACTCAGAATAAGCCCTCATAGTTCTTTGGATGTTATGTATTGTTTGATCATTACTGCCTGACAAAGATGAATGAAGACCTTCCTTGAGGTAATGCTCCCAGAAAAGCAATAAAAGCCTGTCCAGGCAAGGGTCAGGGCTCTCTCACTCAGAGAGTGGCGTGCCATCCCTTTTCTCCACGGAACTTCTGTAATCCATGTGAATTTGTTGGTCACATCCACAACACCACGGACCCTGATGGTTGGAGTCCACATCAATTTATTACTAAATAATTCTTAGCAGAAGGCACATTAAGGAATATTTAAAACTGAACTACAGAGACGTTGAAATCTGTGGGACTCACTAACACAGCACTGCAGGGATGACGTGTGCCTCTGAGCACACTTTCTAGAGGGCAAGAAACATTCAAAGGAACTGGGAGAAGCATGCAACACAACAGCTGGAAAAAGAACAAAGAACAAAGTCAAGGAAATGAGAACAGGAATAACAAAGATAATTCTAGATGAACAGATAATCAAGAAGATTAGTAAATATGGCGGATACTTATAAAATACTAATAATTTTTAAATTAAATGGATATATTCACAGAATTTAAAATAATAAAATTATACAAAAAGGAAAGATAATTTGAATAAATCAATAATTTTTTAAAAGTTGAAATTACAGTAAAAACCTCCTTCCACCCAAGACAGCACACATTTAAAAAGCCTGGCTCTGGCCCCAGGTGGTTGTTGCTCAGCAGATTGAGCACTGGCCTGAAAATCAAAGGGTCACAGGTTTGGTTCCCAGTTAGAGCACATGCCTGGGATGCAGTCCAGGTCCCTAGTAGTGGATGTGTGAGAGGCAACAACACATAAACGTTTCTCTACATCTCTTTCTCCCTCCCTTCTCCTCTCTAAAAAATGAATAAATAAAATCTTTTTAAAAAACAAAAAATAAAAAGCCTGGCTCTGGACTAGAGTTTCACAGATGAGTCCTCCCCAGCTCGCCACACAGAATTCCTTCTTTTCCCATCCTAGTTATTCTGGAGCCATACCACCTACTACAGCAGCCACTTGTGGCTGTGAGTCCTTGAAATGCAGCTGGGGAATCAAATTTTTTGTTTTACTTCATTTTAATTAATTGTAATGAATAACTGATATCAATTCCACATAGGAAGACTTTCTGATGTTGTTAAGTTGAAGTTGGGCATATATTAAACTTATTCAGTTTTGGAATCTTTTCAGCTTTTTAAAAATTTACATGAAGCAAACTAAAATTCACTACTTTGGGTGCACAGTTCTTTGAGTTTTGAGAAATGTACAGAGCACTGTAATCAAGAGCACACAGGGGTGCAAACAGGTCTGTCCCCCAAAATGTCCCTCCTGCTTCTCCTTTTTAGCTAAACCCTTCCTCCACCCCTCCACCCTGGCAACCACTGATCTGTCCTCTGTCCTTGTAGTTCCTCATAGGTTTTGGGTTTGTTTTTTGTTTTTAAATTCTTTTGCTTGGTAGCAGCTAGGAATGAGTGGCCAGAGGGGAAACAAAGGCAGGACCCTCGCCATTACAGTCTAACCAAGAATGTAACACAGGAGGCCAGAAGCAGAGGAAAACATGTCTCACCAGCTGACAGCAGCCCTGAGCTCAGTTTGGTAAGCTTGCTGCCCCCAGGGTTGCAGGCAAAACAGCCCAGGAGGAGGGGAGAGTCCCTGAGATGGTGCTGAGGAAAGTGGCTTCTGCAACGATCTCACTAACATTGCCAGGCATCCTGAATGTCACAAGGAGGAATTGTACAGGAAGTGGGGGACAGTCCTTGAGATTCTATGCTGGGAAAGGGAGCTTCTGTAACAACTTCACCAACTAAGACAAAGAGCCTTTACTAACCGAGAGAAAAAGCCTTTGTAGATGTACATTATTCCCAAAGGAAAGAAGGAGGGGAACCTAGAAGCCAGCTGAGGTACATAAACCCTGAACCCCAATAGTCAGCACAGTTAGATTAGCTAAGTACTCACTTGTAGCCTCGGCTCAAGTGTGTAAAACAAACTAACAACTTTATTTCCTCTATAGGTGAGGTATTGAGACTAGCCAGGTGCTTGCTCATGGTTTTGTGCTTGTATGTGTTTCATAAATAAACCTGCTACCTCATTTCCACTATATGTGTTGTCTCTCACTTGAATTATTCTCTTGCGAGCAAGTCAAGCAGCAGGTGGAGGAGGAAGGCCTCCTGACTCGGGTCCCTGTCTCCCCATCTGTAACACTTTATCTTTTATGCTCAATCACTCCACCATGCAATCTGCCCCAAAGCTGTCAGCCTGCTCTGTCTATGCATCTGTCCCTATATTGCTTGTTAGTTCAGTTTGTTCATTAAATTCCACATATGAGTGAAGTTACATGTCTTTCTCTGATTCATGTTCCCAAGATGAAGGGCTGCCCATGCTGGCCGCTGGGTGGATGAAGTCCCAGAGGGACCAGAGAAGCTGCCAGCAAACAAGCATCCTGTCTTCCCTTTGAGCACCCACGAAACTGCATTTCTATGTCCCAAAGATCTTTCTCCACACAAGGAATACAAAGATGAGTTTGGAAAGTCAGACACATGGGAAGGATTTAATGAAGGGTTGTGGGAAATAGAAAATAACCCAGGAGTAAAGTTCACTGGATGTGAAGCAGTTCAGCAAGGGGGGCTTTTCAGAATCTGGAGAGAGGGGGGTGCACTGCAGGTGTAGGCAGCAAGGCCAAAGGTGATGGGCAGAGAAAATGGAAAAGGCAAAAGGAAGAAAAAAAGTTGGCTCAGAAAGGAAAAGTCCCATACTTCAGAGAAATCCTTAAACAGTCTCTGAAATCTCCAGGAGGTGGACATAACAAGGGCTGCAAAGAAGAGGAAAACAAAAGCAGCTGGAGGTGGAGGTGCGGCAATCTCACCAGAAACCCCAGCTGAGACTTGCAGAAAACCAGCGAAGGGACCTGACTCCCGTAATGGATGCGGTGCGTTTGGTTGTCTGCTATTCCCGGATTTGATGGGAACCAACACGGCCCTTGTTGTCATCGGCAGAGCCCCAGTGTGCATGTACATTATTCGCAGTCCTCTGTTTGTGCTTAAGAAAAACAAACACTTTTTAGCCTTTTCTAAAGTGACTGATTTAATTTCAAGTTATTTGGTTGCATGAAGTTGCCCTTAACCACTAAAGATTATCAAGATTTCTGCACAAACTTACACCTTCCTGTCTAGGACCCTTTCATCAAGGCAGTTGTGTTCTTAAGCCCCTGCCTTTACTCTGCCACCACCAAATGGTTAAATATAAATCCACATCTAAACAAATGACCACTAACATGATGTGTATTTCCTCTCTGTGACAGAACCCAGGAACCAATCCTAGACACATGATATTGGCATATTGAAGATGGAATTAAAATTGTTTTTTGTTTCTGAAAAAAATATATAATAAATAAAAATGGGCAAAGGCTCTGAATAGACACTTCTCCAAAGAAGACACACAGATGGCCAATAGACATGAAAAGATGCTCAATGTCACTAATCACCGGAGAGATGCAAATTAAAACCACAATGAGATATCACCTTTCACCTGTCAGAATGACTATTATCAGGAAATCAACAAACAATAAATGCTTGCAAGGATGTGGAGAAAAAGCATCCCTAGTGCACTGTTGGCAGGAATGCAGACTGGTGCAGCCACTGTGGAAAATAGTATGGAGTTGCCTCAAAAAATTAAAAATGGAACTGCCTAATGATCCAGCAATTCCACTTCTGGGAAGTTATCTGAAGAAACCCAAAGCATTGATTTCAAAGATTATATGCACCCCTGTGTTCACTGCAGCATTGTTTACAATAGCGAAGACCTGGAAGCAGCCCAAGTGTCCATCAGTGAATTAAAAAAGCTGTGGTAAATTTACACAATGAAATATTACTTGGCTGTAAAAAAGAAGAAAATTTTACCCTTTGTGACAGCATGAATGGACCCGGAAAACATTATGCTAAGTGAAATAAGCCAGTCAGAGAAAGACAAATATCATAGATTTCACTCATATGTTGAATCTAATGAACAAAATGAACAAGCAAAATAGAGACAGACTCTCAGAGAGCGAGCTGACAGCTCCATATTTGTATATGTTGCAAAATGATCACCACACTAAGTCAACATCTGTCCCCATGCACAGTTACAGAATCTTTTTTTCTCATGATAAAAACTGTTAGGGTCTACTCTCTTAGCAGTAATAAGTTTACTGCTCATTGTAATATTATCATGAATCTAAAATTATTTTATGTATTTTGGGGGATAGAGCAAACAGTATATACTCATTTTATAAGAAATTGAAATTTTTACTGTTGGGGAAAACAGATGCAAATATTAAATTTTAAAGGTAAAAAACCTGCAATGTTAAATT
This sequence comes from Anoura caudifer, assembly GCA_004027475.1. Classification (NCBI taxonomy): domain Eukaryota; kingdom Metazoa; phylum Chordata; class Mammalia; order Chiroptera; family Phyllostomidae; genus Anoura; species Anoura caudifer. The sequence goes on along the minus strand of PVKU01017046.1, from coordinate 2,234 downwards.
TTAACTAGAAATATCAGTATTAACTCATGATTAAATTGTGTGTGTGTGTGTGTGTGTGTATGTGTATTTCTCTGCTCTGTCCACTAAAAGGGCTATCTCAGTAACAAAAGCACATCTAAATGCAGATACCAGATCTTGGTTTCTATAAACTATTGGTTGGCCAAAATGTTCATTAGTTTTTTTCCCCATAAGGTGGCTCTAGTAGCACTTAGTTGTCTTTAACTTCATTCAAAACAATTTTGTAAGATTGTGTCATGACAGCTGTCATATCAGTGTGCATTTAAAAAAAAAACTTATCAAAACTGGAGAACTTTTGTGTAGTCATTTTAATATTGGAGATAGAAGAAAATACGTGACATTTTTAACCTATTACACTTTATTATTTCAGGAAAGGTAAAAACACAAATAAAACAAAAAAAGATCTGTGCAGTATATGGAGAAGGTGCTGTGACTGATCAAACGTGTCAAAAGTAGTTTATGAAGTTTCATGCTGGAGATTCCTTGCTGGATGGTGCTCCACACTTGGATAGACCAGTTGAAACTGAGACAATCAAATTGAGACATTAACTGAGAAGAGTCAATGTTATATATACCATGTGGGAGACGAAGTACCCAAAATATCCAAATCAATAAAGTTACTGGTGAAAATGAAAAATGTGTCTTTTATTTTACAAAAAAGAACTTAACAGAGGTTTTGGCCAACCCAGTAAAAGAAATCATGTCCCTTGATGAAGTGGCTGATTCCAGGTGTGGGGCAGAACAAGCACAAGCAAGGATGTGACAGTCTGTTGCTTCCAGCGGCCAGAAAGCTCGGAGATAAGAGGCTTCATGTCCAAAAACCACAGGAGTCCTCTTAAGGGGACTCTCACTATCCCAAATTTGGGGTAATTAAAACATTATTACTATACTGATACTCAAAAGAGCAAAAATGAAGGGCGAAACTAAGGGAAATCTCTTCTTTTAGAAGAAAAATATCAGGAAATAGAAGAGTGATCAAATCAGTAAATCATCACTTTGCAAGCCTCCATGTAAAAATTGATTCAGGCAAAAATGATGAATGGATGCTATGCTAACTAACACCCCTAACTGACAGGTTGTTGAGAAGCGGGAAGCTCACTGGCCTGCGTTGGCACCCACAGGAGACTCATCAGGCCCACAGCAGGGGAAAGGCACTTGTGCAGGGCAGAGACCTGGCAGCAACCCCCTCAGCCAAGTGATCACTGATCCTTGTCTTTGATGTGACACAGCGTAAAGAGCATATACCACTCATGGACTTTTTATGTCAAAAGTACATAACCTGAATTATCATGAGACAAAAAAACATCTAATTACACCCAGAAGCAGAACATTCTACAAGCCACATTGCCTGGACTCTTCAAAAAGAGTTGTTGTCAGTGAAACACAGAAAAATAAGAAGGTGGGGGCAAGGGGTGCTGTTTTAGATTTAAAAACTAAGGAGACATAACATTGAATGAAGAGACTTAATTAACCCTCAGTTATAATAAGAGACCATGAAAGCCATTTGGGACAACTGGGACTTGAAGTGGACCATGTGAGATGACATTATGGAATTATTAATTTCTTAGGTGTGGAAGAGAGAGCATGGCAGTTGAGGAAGACAATGCTGCATGCATCCCAAGCAGTTAGTAGTCAAGTGTCAGGATGTCTGCCACACACCTTCAATGGCTCAGGGGGAAAAGCATTCATGTATCTTTAGTGAAAATGAGGGTCACACCTGTATCACAAGATTGTGGAATAAAGGGAACGACAGATGTGAGGGGCTCCCACCGTGGCTGGCCAGGCAAACCCTCTGGAACAAACTCCACTCGGTGAGCACTTCCTCCAGGCGGGCCTTGGGAGCTAAAAGGCATCTCCCTCTAAAAGCTGTCCCTCCCACACTCAGCTGGAGAAAGCCTGTGATGGGACGAAGGCTGTATTAAGACCTTGTATTCCAGGCTGGTGATCCCTCAAATGTGCCGGGAGCCAGAGCTGCGTCCTCTCCCAGGCAGTCCCATCATCCTGCTTCAGGGCCCTCGCAGGCTGTGGGGAAGCCTTCTGGGGAGGCTGGGACCAGCCCACCCAGTTTGGCCCTGTACACACGCAGCACCTCGGAACTGTGACTGAGAAGACATCCTAAGAGCACAGGATGACAAAGGGCAGGCAGACTCACAGATCAGTCCTGGTCTCCAGAGACACCTGCTGGACAAGCCAACCAACTCAGGTGACAGATAACA
>PVKU01017045.1:0-12605 GCA_004027475.1 Anoura caudifer | reverse complement strand
AAAAAGTACATAGTCATACCCTTGACCTGTACTATGCAGTATTATCCGTAGCCACTCAGGTAGCTAGTGGTTACTTGGAACTGGAGACTGATCGAGTACAAATCTGATTGATTGACTGAGTAGAAATCTGAGGCTGGGTGTCACATAGTCTGTATCCCTAAAATCCATTCCTCCTGATTCTTCATTGTTTTAATGTGTTTGCAAACCATTTTCATTTTTCAATATAGTTGCAATTAATGTTTGAATTACAGTTGCCACACAATATTACAGTAGTTTTAAATTACAGCGTAGTCATTAGATACTCATATACCTCAAGAAGTGTTTCCCCTTGATAAACCTAGTCCCCACCTGGCTCCATACACATTATCGCAGTGTGATTGACTGTATTCCCTGTACTGAACTTTCCATCCCTATGACTGTTCTGTGACTGCCAATCTGTACTTCTCAATCCCTTCCCCTGTTTTACCTCATCCCCCAAACCCCTTCCCATCTGGCAAACATCATTTTATTTTAATATTTGCAACTCCAGTTACACTCAATATTATTTTATATTGTACATCAAGTGTAACTGAAAATTTTTTAAAAATTGTTTTAAAAATTAAAGAGCCCTGGAGATGATGGCTCAGGTGGTTGGAGCGGTTCCTGTACACCAGGAAGTTTCAGGCTCGATTTCCGCCAGGGGGCGCAAGTGAGGCAAGTGATAGTTGTCTCTCTCCTTCCCGACAACTCCTTTCCTCTCCAGCAGTGGCCCCGAGGGGTGGCGACTGAGCTGATGGATATTTCTCTTTCCACAGTGGACATGACCTTGGATGTGCACACGGCCAACAACTACCTCCACATCTCCGAGGACCTGAGGCAAGTCCGCTGTGTGTATCTGCAGCAGAAGCGCAGCGCCGCCTTCTGTGTGCTGGGCTCCCCGCGGCTCACATCTAGCCAGCATTACTGGGAGGTGGACATGGGCACCAGTGCACAGTGGAACCTGGGGGTCTGCAAGGAGTCTGTTCCTCGGCAGGAGAAGGTCGACCTCTCTTCAGAACGTGGCTTCTGGACCGTGAGCAGCAGGGAGAAGGACACCTTCCTGGCCAGCACCAGGCCAGTGACAGAGCTCCTGGTCAGACCCCGCTCCCACCGCGTAGGCGTTTTCCTGGACTTGGAAATGGGGACCATTTCCTTTTATCACGTGGGCAATGGCTCCCACATTTTTACGTTCCCTCCGATTTCTGCAGCAGAGCCCCTGCGTCCGTTTTTCACTCCCGGAATTCCGAAGAAGGATGGAGGGAGCTTCATGACGCTCTGCCCTGGATTCAGTCCCAGTGTGGCCAGTGCAGCTGGGCAAGGCCACGGGTCTCTGAGCATAGCACTCACAGATGCAGGGCCATGGATACCACCTCCTCTGCTGGTGACCCAGCGCCCTGAGAACCATGAGACAGTGTGTGAATCACAAGCACAAATTATGGGGAACTTTCACTTCCCACATTAAGTCCTGTTAGGGTTATTTGGGGGGGGGGGGGCTTGCTTGTATAACTGTCCAATAAATATGTTCTGGGCATTCACATCAAGTGCCAAATGTTTTCCTTTTTATTTTCTCAGAGATCAACTGCATGTCTCAGGGAGGTTGTAGACAAAATGAAAATATGGGAGTGAGCCAGCAGACCGAATGATTATCTCTGTGATCGGAAACCAGACCTATAGCAACAGTTCAAACAGAGATGTGGCCTGGCCGGGTGGCTCAGTTGATTGGAGTGTCCACCCATGAACCAAACTGTCCCAGTTCGATTCCCAGTCAGGGCACGTGCCTGAGGAACATAAGGAAGGCAACCTGTTGATGTTTCTCTTTGTCAATAACAGGAGATGTGTGTGTGCCATTTCTCTCAGCAAGAGAAAAACACATTTGTTTCCAGTGCACATAGAATGTTCCCAGACCCTACAGGAAAGTAGAAGGTCTGCAGGAACAGATGGATACAGGAGCTTCATGTGCTCCAAGAGAATCTTTATGGTCAGTTATAATGTTTGGAGTTAGTGAGGCTTCACTAGCTTTCTGCTTCCAGTGATGAGAACTGAATCGGTCACGTAGAAAGTTCCTCAGGTGCCACAGGGGTGACTCTGCCACAGCCCCCTCCTGGGCCTTACCCCTAGGGTTCCTTCCTCTTCATCACAGCAGGGTTTCCCCACATGAGCAGCATGGTTGTGCTGCTTAGCTCCCACCAGACAGCTTGTCTTTGGAGTCAAACTGGCAGATTCTTGAGGGGAGGGTTGGATCGGGCTGTAGGTGCAGGAGATGGGCTGATGTGCCCAGTGGTGGACAGAGGGTGGGAAGTCAGCTCATGGTGAAGTGAGGACACCTATGAAAGAGACAAGTCAGATGCTGGGACAGTCCCCATAAAACCATGTCTGTGAGACCCACGTATCAGAAAGAGTGAGGGAGGGAGTCCCAGGGAACTTGCCAAGGTCCCCAGCCCAATCAAGCTATAACGCCCCCGCCAGCCATCACAGGGCGCGAGGGTAGACATGACCTTCAGGCCATGGAGTGGCTCAAACTTTGGACAGGTGCAAGGATGCCCGGGTAGTACAGTAGGACAGGTGGCCATGGGTGCAGGAGGCACAGAGAGTCACCAGAATGAACTAACACAGGGGAAACATGGGGAAAGTAAACACTGGAGACACACGGCGATGAGAAACCAAAGGTAAAATGGCTAGAGAGAGTCCTCATAGGTCAATAATCACCTGAATGGACGTGGACGAAACTCAAGAACCAAAAGTCACAGAGAAGGTGAATAGGTTGAAGCAGAACCCAATCATGCTGTCTGTAGGAGACCCAACTCACATCCAAAGAGACACACACACTCACAGTGGAGGAGGAGAGGAAACAATCTCCCTTTGAAATGGGCAGCCCTGGCCCAGAGGCTCAGTGGGTTGGAGCCTCCTCCAGTGCTCCAAAAGGCTGAGGGTTCTATTCCTCCTGGGGGGCTGGACAAGAGGCAGCAAGATTCACGTAATTCTTTCACATCAATGTCTCCCTTTGTCTCTCAGTCTCTCTCTCTCACTTTCTCCCTTCTTCTGTCTCTCTAAAATCAAGAAAGATATCCTCAGGTGAGGATTGAAAAGCAATGGGCAGAGGACCGGAACAGACACTTCCAGATGGCTACTAGAAGACTTACAAATGCCTTACAGATGGCTAACAGACATGAAAAAGTGCTCAGTGTGTCTCTAAGACACATGCAAATTAAAACCACAATGAGGTATCACTTCATGTCTGTCAGAGAATCTACCTTCTATAAAGCAACAGACAAGTGCTGGCCAGGATGTGGGGAACAGGAACCCTAGTGCACTGTTGGTGGGAATGCAGACTGGGGCAGCCCCTGTGGGAAACAGTGTGGAGTTCCCTGAAAATAGTAAGTATGGAACCACCTCTTGACCCAGCGATCCTACTTCTCAGTATTTTTCTGAAGAAATCCAAAACACTTACTTGAAAGAATATATGCACCCTCTGTCCATGGCAGCATTATTTACAACAGCCAAGCTCTGGAAGCAGCCCAGGTGCCCATCAGTAGGTGACTGGATAAAACAGCTGCAGTGCATTCACACGGGAGAACACTAGGAGGCAGTGAGAGAATGAAATCTTGCCATTGCAACAGCATGGATGGACCTAGAGGGTGTTATGCTAAGGGAAATAAGTCAGACAGGAAAAGATAAAAAACGTATGATTTCACTCATACATGGAACATAAAACAAAAAGCAACAAACAAATTGACAAAGCAAACAAAAAGGAACTCACAGTCACAGCCAACAGTGTCGTGGTCACCAGTGGGAAAGGAAGTGGCAGGGGGACAAGAGAGGAGATGGGGTCACATGTGTGGTGACGGAAGGAGACTAGATGTCAGGTGCAGAGCATTTTTATTTCTCCGCGAGGGGCCACAGCTGGATACTGCATTGAAGCCCTAGATGCCCCACCTGCCTAGATGACTCACCTGCTTGAATGACCCCTGTACATAAATTGACAAGTCCATGTGTCCAGTGCACCAGCCACAGCAGAAGGAGTGGTGGGCACGGTGGACTGTGCCCCTTGCTGCCCATGGTGTCTCAGAAGGACGACCTCAGGCCAGTGTGCTGGCTGGCAGAGCTGTTTTCTAAGGTCTGATTATCAACTGACATTTCTTATTGTCAATTGAATATGGCAGTGACCAATTTTAATGTTATCTCCCGGTATTTTCACATCATTGCTTTGCCCTAATCCCAGTGTGTAGGACCAGGAAGGCTTCTCCCCACAGTCATCATCCAGAACATGAGGACAGGCTGGTCCAGTGGAGACTCCAGCATGAGCTCTATGAGTGATAGAGAGGTATTACAGTGTCCCTTAGGGTCACATGGACAGAGGGAGACCCCAGGACCTGAGCAGGGACACAGTGCCTTCAATTGTGGGTATTTTCCAGACTAAACACACTGAAGACTGTGAGCAGAAGTGCTGTGGGACTTGAACACATAGGAAGACCAGCCTTGGGTCACACAGGATGACTAGTGTGAGGGCCTTGGGGACAGAGTTCTGAGAAGAGGAGCTGAAGGAAACAGCCCAGTGGGAAATGCTGACTGGAGCCCTGGGCTGACAATGTGACTCTAAACTGAGATCCTTCACAGGGAACAGGGGACATTTTCTCTGCCTCCTGCCCAATGCTCCTGAGGGCACCTCAGTAATGACCATCTCTGTCCCAACTATCCAGATGTGCCTGAGGTTGCCATGTCCTGATGTCACGTTCATTGTCCGCATGGTGTGGTCCAGCCTGTCCATGGTGCTTCACCTGAGGCTGCAGCACATTCACAGCCTGGAAGCCACCACCAATGCCCTCCAGACTCAAAGCCACCCACACCGTCCTGATGCTGGTGGTCACCTGTGGCACCTCCTATGTACTCAACTTCATGTTTACTTTTTACATCATGGATTGAATGCACCCTCATCTTCGGTGGACACAGACCTCTCCTGGTTGGCTTCCTGTTCTCCTGCTCTTTGCCCCTTACTGTGGATGCTCGGGAATCCTAGAGCTCCTGGGGTCATGAACTGTTGGAAGTGACTCTTGACAACCAAATCTGTGGATGTCAGTGTTTATAATATTCTTAATTATACTATTTAGTGATCCTTCACTGAACACCAATGTTGTACATAAAATCCACCATGAACTTTATCTTTAAGTTAAGATATAACTGACATACAACCTCATGTAAGTGTAAGGTGCCCAGTTGATGTACTTACATACATTCATGTGCCACCTAACGGTGGTGATTCACCCTGAGAAATGTGTGGTTGTGTGATGTTCTGGTTGTGCAAACAGCACAGAGGCACTCACACCTGGATGGTCTCCCTACTGCTCTCCCAGACTGCAGGGCACAGCCTGTTGCTTCTGGGCCAAAAGCCTGCACTCAGATATTGTACAAACCAAGTTGGGTTTAAATCACCACAGCAGAAAATGACAACATCAAGACACCCAGTAAACATGCATATGGGGCTGCTGCAGCCACAGCAAGGCATACTGTTCTACTGTAAGCCTTAAAAAAAACTGTCACCCAAGGCTATGTTAATTTATTTGAGAGACAGAGAGAGTGTGTGTGTTAGAGAGACAGAGAGTCAGTTTGCCTCCCCTAGGCACTCTGACGAGGGGTCAAACCCACAACATTCTGGTACTTGTGGTGACCCTCTAACGAACTGAATCACCTGGCCAGGACAGGCATAAATTCTTTGGTGGGGTAGTCTGCTTAGAATTTTGATAATTTTTATTGAGTTATTGCTTTCTTATTGTTGAGTTTGAGGGTTCTTCCATGGTGGTGGCTTTAGAATGCCCTGCAATTTCTGATTGTTGGCTATTGTTTTTGGTTCCTGTGCAGAATCTAATAATTCTACAACCAGTTTTCCATTTTTTATTGGCTGCTGTGAGATAGTAACAAGGCCTCCCTATTTCCTTATCATCCTAGAGTCATGGCTACATTAAGCACACACAACTCTCAGTGTAAACATTGGCTATTGACCTTTGAACAGGTGACAAGCCTGAGTCAGGGCAATGAGTTCCACTTGCCAGTTAGATTTAAGTTCCAGTTGAGGAGAGCTCTCAATTATGTCCACCAGGGAAGTTACTACATATCCCGCTCAGTATAGTCCCTGTTCATCCTTCAGATGAGATCCCTCTGTAACCAAATTTAATCAGCATCATCAATAGGGGTTTCCTGCAAATCATTCCTAGGACCCCATCAGTTGTAATTACTCTATTCAGTACCAGGTTTGACAAGTTCTGAAGCGGCAAGTACCTAGGTACCATTGTACATCGAGGCCTTGAAATCCATCTGGATGATGAACTTGACTGCAGTCTGATTAGCTAAGGTATGCAGACCCTTGATATCCTCCTGAGCTCTGAGCCCAGCAGCCTCCTATCACAGAACATTCTGGAACATTGAGACAGTTCACTTTCATGGAGTGCAGAACCATAGTGAGGCAGGATAGTAAGAAGCTAAAAAAAATTCCTAGGCAAAACGAATGGGGAAACTAAGACAAGAAAATTAAGCAAGGCCAAACAATTTGAACTTACAGCCAGCTGGTGAATTGCAAGACATTATCTCCCCTAACCAAGGACACTTGAGAACAAAGGTTTGTACCTCTGCTCCCTAAGCAGAGAATACACAACTTAATTCACCCTGATCAGGGAAAATAAGCAACAGAGACCCAATTAATGCCATTTGTATCAGAGAAACCCAAGGACAGATGAAGTCAGGGGGACAAATAGAAAATAAATGCCACTAGAACCAAACAGACTCAAGATAAAAGTACAACAGTATAATAGACCAAGAATATTCCCCAAACCCCACTATGTGCTCATTCCAACACATTATCATATTAAAAATGCACCTAGAAAGCTGGTGAATATTCTGCTGAAACCCTCCCCTACGGTTCTCACCCACAGAAGAGCTATAAAGCCCTCCGCACAAAGACTCAGGGCCCACTCACTCTAGAGCACCCCCACGCCCTTTCCTGGGTGTGCATTCGTTACTTCCTCCTACACTCCATGGCTCCCTACTGGGGACTTGCAGCCAGGAGAGCAGTGACAGCTCCTCACAGGCTAACCTGCCCATCCAGCTCCAAGGCCCCCCTTTTCTCTGACTTCCCAATGCGGTAAAAGCAGTCCAGCCCTTTTCTTTTTGTGACCTTTGCTCCTGGGGGCTAACAGCAGCCCCACCTGAGCTCACTCCTTTTCCTTATCTTCCCTGGGGAGCCCAAGCACAGCAGCACCTGGGCTCTCCTATGGCTTTTTCTACCGTAAGTCCTTCCTTAGTGTCACTATCCCCCAGCCCCCACGCCAGGGAGGACTGCTCAGGCTGGGGCACATCCTGGGACATAGCTGCCCAGGCACCCAGTGAAAATGATTGGGTTGCAGATATGTTTAAAGACTGAATTTAAGAAGGCAGGAAAATCTGCCCCAACACCAGAACGGGTCTGGAGCTTAGAGTGAAGCACAGTGGTGCAGGAGCCTGTCTGGTGCTCACTGCTAGGTCGGGGTATTTCCGGGTTGGACTGTACGTGCTCTCACAGAACATCAGCATCAGACAAGGGCATCCCGAGACCACGGGGAAGTGAGACACACCAACACCACACTGCGTGTTGTCTCAGCACAAACAGAAAGGAGGCACGCTACCAGGCAGCTCCACGGCCAGTGAACAGAAGGGAAGGCAGCATCTTTCCTATGATCCCTCACCCGCACTCCAGTCTGCTGTGTCCCTAGGTTTTTCCTGAGATGCCCAGTCACAGACTTACCCCCACGTCCTGACAACGCCAACCTAGAGGGGCCCCTGCACCCACGGATCCTCCCAAGATCCCTGTCCAGAGCCCACCTCCTGGGCACACCCTGTCTCACGCCCCAGGGATGCGCTCCCCCTGGCAGCATCGATGCACACAACCCGCTGTCTGCCCCAGGCGCTGCTCTGGGTCTTTGGAGGAAGAACACTGACACACGTTACCTTTCCCTGTCAACATTTTTATAAGGTTAATCACATAAAAGCTGCAGCATGTTTTCATCTGTTGATCTGTGCTTCTTTCTGTGTCCCCAGGTTCAAGAAAACACTTCATCTCAGATCCGTGTAAGGGGACGCATTCTGTGCTGCAACCAGCTACGGTACTGAAAACAATGACAAGAATAAAAACAAAAATGTCTCACTAAGACCAGTATTTCTAGTAGCGATGAGGTTAGTTTAGACAAATCAGTAACAAAGAACCCCCTCTGCTTGTTTTATCTCGGACACTACTTCATCTACTTGCTTATCTTTGTGCTTCATGGGCTGTGAATTATCAGGCAGTTTCAAAGAGCAGGCCCTTTAAATTCTTCACATCCATGATTATGTTTAAAAGGAGGAAGTCTATATTGGCATGATCTCTAATATTGCTTCTCTAACTTGTCCTAGTTCTTGACTGAGGACCCTTACGGCCTGAGAGGTGGCACTCAAAGCCTTTACCACAGCACAGCCTAATCTACGTATTTCTATACTCGGTGAGGTTGCCATGGCTGGCATTAGAAATATAGTCAAAGACATATATTCAGTGAAGCTAACAAGGTGCAAATCACTGTGACAATCAGGTGCCAGGGAGAGTTCCCATCGAACCCAGGTGGGTCAGGGCTTCTGAGGCATAAACACCATCTGTCTTCCCAGAGAGCGTGGTCCCTCAAAGCTGTTTGCAGGAACACGGGAGTAAACAGTCCTTCTGCACATTATTGATAGAAACCATCCTGCAGGCAATTTGATGTGGCTGAAGCCATAAGGTACATTAGTGGTGGTGTTGCAACTCATCTTCACATCTGTGGAAAGCATAAAATGGATTTTAGTACGGTTGGCAAAAGCTGCACCGCTCTTGCTGGGGCTACATTAGTGGCTTTTAAGGAAAACATTTTCTTGTCCTTTAGAGTAATCACAGGTCCCTGATTATAAATACCAGAATGTTATTTTCTTACTGGTATGCTGAAACAAAGTATGATTTCCATGGCTCTCCAGTAGGGTACAAACACCTACAAGACCTGAAGTGAAAGTCTGTTTGACATGGGTTCCTCCTGCAAGACAAAAGTTGGAGATATTCAGACCTTTTTTTGTTTTTACTAAGAATACCCAAATATTTTAATCTGGTTTGAAAGGATTGTTTTCCATAACATGGAGTTAAATAAAAAGTAATGAAAAGAAGATAAGCTATGGCTTTCGAAAGATGACTTTTAGGTCTTCCTGTGGTTCATGGTCCATTGTTATTCTGGTGCTTTCTTTACTCTGGTGTCAACAGCCCAAGGTTCATCCTGCCAACATCACTGAGGTTGGGCTGGTGAGGAGTATGTCCCAAAGTCCACGTTTCTTGTAGGAAGCTCTCTGATGATCCTGTCATCCAAGGTCCAAGTAGCACTTTATCTCCAGACTCAAAGGAATGTAGGGAACCTCTGGGCAGAGGTCCCTAATACCAGCAGGGACATTAATTACAGCTAAGTTCTGACTTAAATGTTGTACTTATTTCTTTACCTTCACTTCTTGATCAATATTCATATCTCCTACCCCATTCATAGCCTGAAATGGTCACCTGTAAACACTCTTATAAAGACTCAGCTGAATCCCACTTCGAGGAGCCACCCTTAATCTGAGCAGGACAATAGCAAAACTTGATCCCAATGGAGATGAGTTTCTTGATACAGTGTGGCTACATTTTTCTTCAAGGTGTGATTCACCTTTTCTACCTTCTGGGCTCTACCTTCTGGAGAGCACAGAAGCCTGAGCTCTCCATGCCATGTGGAGTCTCCACTTGATCCCTAAAATTTACTAACCTTCTGTGTAAAACAAAAGCAGGTCCGCTATCACTCTGGATGCTACCACAGAGGCCAAAGCAAGTGAATATTCCTTCAGTAAGACTTTTACTGCCTTTGAGAATTTCTCTGTTCTAGTAGGATAGGCTTCTACCCATCCTGAAAAGGTGTCAACAAAGACTACCAAATATGTCCACTCTTGGACCCTTGGCATCTGAATAAAGCCTATTTGCCAGTCCTCAAATGGGCTCTGTCCCTGGTATTGTTTCCCTTCTTTCTTTTGCTGGGGATCCATCTTGGGGCTGTTCTTCTGGCACACAACACACCCAGCAATTACTTTTCTTATGGCCTTAGAAATTCCAGGACCTGTGAGCCACAGCTTGGCCTAGGTGGTTAATGACTCTCTTCCATAGTGAGTGGCCTCATGCAAATGCTTCATGACTGGCTCTACTAAATGTTCAGGAAGCTGTATGACTCCTTTCTTATTCTCTCTCCATCTACTATCAGGACCTTCTTCATCAAAACCCCAGCTCTTATCTTTCTCTAAGTCTGCTGTCGAATATTCAGGGTCAAATTGTGACAAGTCTGGAACAGGTACCAAAGGCATTGTAAGTGTTCATTTAGCAGCCTCTTGCTGCTCAGTCGGCCAGAATGTTTCCTCTAGACACTTCAGTGTCCTCTTTCTGATGCCTCAGGGAGTGCATAACTGCCACCTGTAAAGGTGCCTGAGCAGCCCCTAATAATTTTAAAATTTCTGCTGCATGCTTAATCTCCTTTTTACTGGAGGTTAATAGTCATCTTTCCCTCCAGATGGAACCATGTGCAAGCCAAATCAGGAAAGTGTACCTGGAGTAGGTACACCCATTCACTCTCTTTTCATGTGACAATTCCAGCGTCCTCCTCAACACAACCAGTTCAGCTTTCTGAGTGGATGTTCCTGGCAGCAAGTCCTGGGCCTCCACTCCTCCTTCAAAATTCACTACAGCACACCAAGCCTTTGTGTTTCCTTTGTCCATACAACTGCTTCCATCTGCACAGAGCGTCCAGCCTGCTTCTTCTAGAGGATTGTCCTGTAAATCAATTCTGCTAGAAGACACTTCACCAATGATCTCAACTCAGTCCTGTATTAGTGCAGCCAAGTCAGGCTCTGGGAGAAGACAGGCAGGGTTTAACTTAGTTACTATTTTGAGGGAGACATTGGGATGGTCGAGAGGAATAGCCTGGTCCCTGCCCATTCTTCCAGCAGCAAGCCACAAATTTCCCTTTTGCTCCAGCAGGCTCACCACTTGGTGGGCTCCATAAATGGTGAGAGGCTGCCCCATGGAGAACTCTTCAACATTCGGGGTTGCCAGAATTGAAACCAGAGGGCAACCCAGTCCGGGGCTCATGCTGTCTGTCACCGCTCAGCCAAAAAGAAGAGACAGGGATTATTTATAATTGTACTTTTAATATCAGAGGCCAGCAGTCTGAGAAGGTGGTGGGTTAAAACCTTAACATCCACCTTATCTTGAGCTTTCAGAAGTAAGTTTCTATGGAGGGAAACATGGGAATTGGAAGAAAGAAATTCCTGAGGGTTGCGGGGGGGGGGGGTAAGGTGCTGTTTCTCTTGGGACTAAGGGGAGGAGGAGCTGAACGGGGAGTCCTCAGCATCTTCCCAAGCTCCCTCCCTTTTTGCCACTGCTACCTCTCTGCAACAGACTCCTCCTCCTGCCTTCCCTGAGTCCTGTGGTTTATGGCCAGGAAGGAGAAAACTAAACCCTTTGCTTTCAGTGTCCTTAGTTAGAGAGATAAGGTCCCATAAATCACTAGCTGGCTGTGAATTGTTCAAACCCTTTGGCCTTGTTTAATTGTCTTGTGTCAGGTTCCTCATCCCACTTCTCCAAGAAGTGTCCTACCTTCTTACTCTTCTGTCTCAGGGCAGGAGCCGGGAGCAAACACACTGCTGTTACTTTGAATATATCAATAAAATGATGAAAAATAAATATTTCTACCTTCACTTGCTCCTTTCTCTATTGAATTTTCTTGAATCTTCATCTGAGGATTGTTTCTCTTCCATTGTTTATAGAGACAGGAAGGGAGAGATAGAGAGAAACATCGATGTGACAGATCAGTTGTCTCCTGCACGTGTCCCAGTCAGGACTCGAACCTACAACCTTGGCCTATCGGGATGATGCTCTAACCAACTGAGCTATCTGGCCAAGGTGCTACATTCTCATAGTAGGCACGGCGACCATGAACTCTAAGGGATGTGGGGGTTCAGGGCTCTCTTGTGTGAGTCCGCTGTCACACACTCATACACTCAGTACCTGGTATTTAACTCCCACTCTGCGCCAACCACATTGGTGACCTTGACAGACGGTGTCCTGAATCCATGGACCCAACATTCTGCTGGGGAGTCGGAAGGTAAAAGTAAACAGAATAAATACACAATAACAATGGGGAGCGGGGTACCTGGTTCAGGTGCATGTTCTCCAGGTAAAGCTATTGCCTTGGAGAACAGCAGTGTCTTCTTTCTCAGGAGAAGAGTGAGAGTCCGCCCCCTGGTGGTCGTGTAGGAAGACTGCGGCGTCTGCCCCTGCATGGCCTCCCAGTGGCTCCAGGACACTGAGTAGCTGTGTCCATGTCTTTTCAGGTCAGTGTCCCAGGACCCCAGGGCAGGTGGATCTGAAAACCATCTTCCTTTGCAGATGGGGGCTGGGGCTGTGGCCTCTGTCATTCTCTTCTTCCGTGGGGTCTCTCACTCTTGCTTAGATACAGACAGAGGCTGACACACCTGATCCTCACCCACACGGCCATGGCCAATGT
>PVKU01017044.1:0-12617 GCA_004027475.1 Anoura caudifer | reverse complement strand
GGCACCCCGAGCGACCGGAGGCTGCCACCGCAAGAGGAAACTGCCTCCGGCCCCTGACCCCTCGGCCGCCACAATGACACTTTCCTCCCACACTGCGCACACTCCTCCCATCGGTCCTCACCCATCCCCGCAGCCGGGGACTTCCATGTCCCCTCGCCCCCGAGAGGCCCAGGTTCTGAGAGCCACACAGGGCGGGGGGCACCCCAGGGTCTGAACAGGCAGGGAAGTTCCGAAGCTCACTGTGGACTCGACTCTCGCCTGGGGCCTCCGGCTCCCACAGCCGCTGGCTGAGGAGTGAACAGACTCTCTGTGACCTGCCCCGTGCACACCTGGCCCCTGCACACCGGACTTCACCCTGGGGACTTGGGAGAGCCAGGCCACGACGTCGCCCCGGGGCTCTCCGAGCTGACGGTTCGGACCGGGCAGCCTGTTCTTACAGCTCCCTCGTCAACTTCCTGTGTCTGGAGGATGCGGGAGGAGGCCCCGTGCATCCTGCCGGAGGGTGTCCCGGCCGGCACACCCATTGCCCGTTACAACCACAGCTCCGTTCGGGGCCAGTGTGACTCACAAGTCCACGTTCACGTCAGACCTGCCAGCCGTGCTGACCACACAGAGGGGCTGCAGCACTTTACACACGAGAGGACGCAGGGGCCTGAAAACCACGCTGCCCGCGTGGGATTTGGGGTCCAGAGGGGCCACGAGCCGGCTGGGTGGCCGCAGCGGCTCAGCCCCCTCCCCAGCTCACTCATGGACGCAGGAAACCGGACTAGAATGATGTCAAAGGTCCCTCCTAAGGGTCAGATCTTAGCAACATCTTCAGACTGGGGACCATGGTGGGAGTGGTCCTAGAGAGATGACCTGGCCCGGCGGCCCCTGTCGGACAGGTCACGTCAGGCCCACGGAGGACCAGCAGCCGGTCAGCACGAGCGCCTGCGAAGTGGTCCGCCCTTTCCGGCTCTGGCTGCGGGCGCGATCGGAACACCTGCCCGTGGCCTCCCCCGCCCTGCGTTTTAGGTTTGCCCCGTGAAAGCGAAGGTTCCCGACAAAGAGAAAGCTTCCGGGTGGCCCGCGGGGGACAACATGCGGGCCCACCGAGCCCCAGGCCCCCGGGACAGGCTGGACAGCCCCGGGGCCTCACCGGGGGCAGGCGTGGAGCCCCGGCCCCCGGAAAGCCCAGCTCCCAGCGTCCAGCTGCCCTCCCCGGGGTGAGCTCGGGGGGCGGGGGGCTGGTGCGCCTCACGACGGAGGTGGGGGCGGCAGCTGCGCAGAGCGGGGCCTACCTGCGATCTCCTTTTCAAAAAACGGCTGGATGTCCAGGCCGTATCTGGAGTTTTCCGCCACGGCCTCTTTCAGCAGCTGTCCGCAGCAGACTGGAGGGGAGGACGCCGGGAAGACACCGTTAAATTTTCAGCAGGCGGGGGCGCGAGAAGGGGAGAAGCCCCAGTGTGGCCTGCTGGGCAGGACGGAGGCGACCGCTGCAGAAAGGGGTTCCGAGCGCGGGGTGCGTCCGAGCGCAGTCGGGGGGCGGAGGGGACCGGGCACTGGAGAAGAGGCCGAGGGGGAGGACGCGGGGCGAGCAGGAACTCGCTCGGCAGAGGGTGCGTCAGCGGTGGGCGGAGTGGGGAGGGCCGAGCAGGGCCTCGGCGCTGGCGCTGAGCTCCAGCGAGAGACTCGTTCAGCAGGGATGCGCTGGGCCCCGCGACCTGCCCCGCGGGCGCCTCCGCTCACACTGTGCCTGGAAGCCGGGTGCTCTGGTCGGCGAGCCGTCTCCACGGCACCGTGAGTCCACACACCGGGTGACTTGTCGGCACAGCCGGACCCCCCAGCTCAAAGGCAGCACATGGGTGTGCCCTGGCCGCGCTGCTCCGCCCCTTGGGCGGTGAGGCCATGCAGGCAGGTGGGGGCCTCCTGTTACACACGAGCCCCAGCAGGGCCCACATGCAGGAGGTGTCCGTCAACACGGCATAAACTCGGGCCACCCCCTCCTGGCCACCAGCGCCCTCACCAGCCAAAGCTGAAGGCTGAAGCTCTGATTTCATAGCTGTTGAGTGCACAATCCGGCTTCTCTCAGCTTTCAGGCCAAATGCAATCCTAAAATTGACTGAATGAAGTGAATGTTTATGACAACGGCCATCGCCGAAGACTTCGTCCCCAGTAGGTACAGGCTTCCCTCGCCGTGGAGATGACAGCGGTTATGTCCTTCAGCTGGCCTGCAGCTTCGCCCGCTCGGGGGATGGCAGTAGCAGCCAAGGCGGGCGGTCATGGAGGTGGCCCTGTGTGCCGGACGCCAAGCTGGGCGCACTCTGTCCCCCTCGGTCCTCACCACGGCCTGATGCTCTTCAGATGAGGAAACTGAGACTCGAAGACGGGGTGTCACCTGTCCCAGCTCACAGCGCCAGGGAGCAGCGCGGCCAGGGCCCACGCCCGGCTCTGGGGGACTTCAAATGCATGCTCGGCTGCCAGCCTGGCCGCGACGGAGTGACAGGCGTCATGTTAACTTCTGCCATAAAGAGCCGTAAAGTGTACGAGGCCACGCTTTCCGGGGGCCGGACGATAGCCAGCCAGGCTGTGGTTCTCGAGAGCGGAAACACGGAGGCCCACGCTAGCCGAGAGTTCCACCTGTGGTCACTCATCAAACCCCAGCACAGGGGGGTGGGGACTGGACAGAGCAGCGGGCAACAGGATGGAACTGGGGGCTCCGTGACTGCAGGCATTTGTGGAGCCGGGTCATGGCAGGGGTGGAGCTACGCAGAGGAGGAGTCCCAGGGACCCCCGTGGGGTCCGCTTGCGCCTCTGGTCAGGGCCAAGCCTCGCACAGCAGGGCAGGACCCCGCAAGGCCTGGGAGAGAGAAGCTGCCGGGATGCCGCACACTGAGGGCAGACCCCCACGGTGCGGGGACGGGCTGGCTTTCCGAAGCCAGAGGGACAGAGGGGCCGTGCTGAAGGCCCACCTCCTCGCCGAGACCCCGGGAAGGCCATGCCTCAGCCCCAGAGTGAGTGCGCCCTCGTCCCACCTCCACAAAACTACAAGCACGCCTCGACTGGATGGAATGGGTTCTCCACTCAGCTACCTGCGTTAAAGCTCAACTCTTTGGAACGCAACATTCTTTTTCTTTTTTTTTAATTTAAAAAAAAAGTATTCATTTTTTTAGACAGAGGGAAAGGGAGGGAGAAAGAGAGGGAGAGAAACATCAGTGTGTGGTTGCCTCTCTTGCACCCTCTACTGGGGACCTGGCCCACAACCCAGGCCTGTGCCCTGATTGGGAATTGAACCAGTGACCCTTTGGTTCGCAGGCTGGCACTCAATCCACTGAGCTACACCAGCCAGGGCTGATGGCATTAGTCTTAGGGAGGAAAAAATGTTATCCCTGCAAAGATGGACTCACTGAAGATTGTTCAGAGCAGAGATCAAGAAAGAGGAGCGACACTGGTCTCCTCCTGGGCCCCTGTCACCAGGAGGGCCTGGGAGGTGGGCGCAGGGGCAGCCCTGAGAGCAGGGCGGGGCCGGCACTCACCGTTAATGAGGCCGTACTTCTGGGCCAGGAGTGCGGCCTGCAGACTTTTCCCGCTGCCCAGGGGCCCGCAGAGCAGCACCCTCGGGGTGAAGGGGGCGTTGGAGCGATGGTTAGTCTGGACGTAGGTCAGAGCTGGAAGAGAGGGGGCAAGGATAATGAACGTGGGCCCTAGAGAGGGAGAGCCGACCCGGCACTGTGCCTGGGCTCCTTTCTCAGCACAATCACCCCCTCGGCTACGGCCCCATGGAAACCCTCCTGCGTCTGCCGAGCAGGCGAGGCAGGGAAAGGATTAGGCTTCGGGCCTGGCACCCAGGCGGGAGGGGACAATGAGCATCCCTCCCAGCTGAAGGGGGGCTGGTTGTGTCGGGGGCTGGTCCCAGGACACAAGATGAGCACCATCGGGTCTGGATGCTTCCCAGTCGAGTCCCGGCTGAGCCTGTAGCCTGAGCCGGGACCGGGCCGGCCTCCCAGTGGAAGAGCTGGCCTTTGATAACCGCGTCAGGCCACACGGGGGCCCGCACATGAGGACTTCTAAAGGACTCGGGGACGGGTGGAGAATAATTTGCGGCCACGTTCTGGTGACACCAACTTTGTGGTGAGTCCCCAAAGAGGCAGCTGTCAGCCAGGCCCCGGGAGGAGGCGGCGCAGCCACGCAGCCCAGGCGGTGCAGTGCCCTGGCACACGACGAACAAAGAAGTGGGGACAATGGGGCGCACCTCCAACTCCGAGGCCATCGCACGAAGCAGGACCCGGGACACCAACAGCTACTGAACATCAAACCAGGCCACCTGCCGCCCAAGCACGGAGCACGTGGGAGGCACACGAGCAGGTTGGGGGGGCCGGGGCAGGGCAGTCCAGGTGCCCAACAGGGGACCCACCTTCTGGCTGAGGCCAAAGCCAAGCCTGCTCCCCAGCTGCCTATGTCAAAACAGGTCTCCCTGCCCACCCTACCTCCTGCCAGGGACCCAGAGCATCTAGCGCCAAGGTCGGCCATGGGTGGCCCTGGACACCTTCCCACCTTCAGGTGGGTTCTGCCCTGGGCAAGGGGCGGAGCCCACGCGCTGCCTCCAGGAGCCCGGCCACCCTGACCCAGCGCCAGATATGGCCGGGCCGGCCTCGCACTCTCCACGTTTGGGACCAGTCGGTTCCTGGCTGTGTGGGGCCTGTCCTGTGCTCGACAGGGTCTGAGCAGTGTCTCCGGCCCCGCCCCCCCCAGGCGCCAGCAGCGCCTCCCAGCTGCGACAACCGCAATGTCTCCAGACGCCGCCAGATGCCCCCTCCGGGGGAGGGGAACAAAACCGAGAGCCAGGAGAACATGTTCATAGTGCAGACGCGGACCTCGCGGCTCTTCGTGGGTTTTTTCAGGTGGCAGGGTCACGAGAGACACCACAAGTCCCCTCGCTCTGGAGCGAAAGGCGCAGGTAGGCGGGCCGACCGTGCCAGGCCCGGCACAACCTCGGCACCATCGCCGCTGGCACGTGGCGACTGCCGAGCTGAACACTCTGCAGGCTCGCTCCGACTCACTCGGCCCACGGTCCCCAGGGGCGGAATTACTCTTGTCCCCACTGACAGCGGGGGGCGGGGCGGGGGCCACTCTGCCCACCCGCAGGCACGGGTGACCTCCACCAGTGGGCACGGCCGGAGGAGGCGGTCAAGCCCGGGTCTCCGTGTCCTCAGACCCTCCAGGGTTAGCACGTCCGAGGGGAGCCAGCGCCGCAGGCAAAGCGGCCCGCTCGCAAACGACGCTTGACTCACAGTCAGTAGCCAAGTTCGTCAGAAGTAATGGTCCCCCCGACAGTCCCGACCCCTAATTACTCTTTTTTGAAAATATGTGGTTGCGGGATGCACTGCGGAGGGCGAAAAAGCAACAGAGTGAATTCTGCATTCCGATTTCCTCTCTCTCCCTCTGCATTATTAATTAACAATAATTAGCACATTCAGACACTTGCATTTTTATTTACGACTCCAGGCATGAGCTCCTTATGGGCGAGCACATGAACTTTTGGATTTAATTAAATAATCTGGAAGCAATTACCATGTATGTTCAGAATCGAGGCACAAGATAAACGTTATCTTCAGAGCGCGGCGTTTGCTGCTAAAGGCCCTTCCGAGAGGCAAAACCTCGGGAACATCGTAAGCCGCCCATGAGCCAGGCATTTCTGAACCCCCATGGCGGACGGCTGGCCCGTGGGGAGCCCGCGGGCAGGTGGGGGCGGCAGGGCCACCCCGGGGCGCTCGGGACCCCTCCCTGCCAAGCAAAGCGCCCCTGCAGGAGGGAGTTGAGAGAGAGCAGGAAGAGTGGCCAAGTGCCTCAGGCACCCGGTGGGGTTTTTACTGTGTCATCGGCCTGTCCTGGCCCAGAAGGGACACCTGGCCTTGCAGACAACTGAGGCTTGGCACATCCTTAAAACACCCGCATTCGGCAGAGGTGGGCGGGGTTCCCCTAACTCTCCCTGGCCTGTGGACAGACGTCGGTTCACGAGGAGAGCAAGGACGACTGACGTGCGCTGAGCTGACCCTGGCGGAGACGTCACTGGCAGAGCCCCCATCACAGCCCCTGTCATTGTCCCCCAGGCCAGCAGGGAGGCAGGCCGTGGGCTCCATGTTAGGGCTGGAAAAACCGAGGCTCTGCGGGGTGAAGAGAGTTGCCCAAGACAGCACAGGGGGCACGTGGTGGGGGTGTGAACACCGGCCACGGGGGCCGGGGGCCGACGAGCCCCACAGTCCCCGCCACGCACACACCTGCCCACGCCAGCAGCCTTTAAGTGGCTCAGGACACCCGAGTTGCGCCGTGGCTGTTTGGTCTTCGTGGTGGTGGTGGGATTTTGTTGCTGTGTTTTCCGTTTTTACAGAATTTCCCTCCTGTCTCCCTCACGGGGACGGAGATGGTGCTGCCGGCTCTCCCACCGAGGCCCTCGCCACTCCTCGCCCGGCCCCTCACGGGCAAGTCTGCCGACCGCGCAGAATGTACAAGGTCAGCCCAGGGGCTCCGAGAGGGGTGCTCCCAGGGGCCTCACCCCCAGGGACGCTGGGCGCCCCTGGGTTAAGTGACCGTGGGACACAGAAGGTCGGGGAGCAGGTGCGCCCGCACCCCGCCCGAGCTCACCCTGGTAGAAGACGTCCACACACGGCTGGTCGGCACTGATGACCTTCAGGACTTTGGGGTATGAGGGGAGGATCCTGACGATGTTCCGGTGATACTCCAGCAGGTTCTGCGCCGTCTCCAGCTCCGAGATGCCCGTGGGGGCCACCAGGCGGTTCTGGACCTCGGACGCAGGGGGCCAGTCAAAGGTGGTGTGATAGATCTCTGCCGGGACAGGGGGGCGTGGCTGCTGAGGAGGCCGCTGTGGGGGGGGCGGGGGGCACAGCGCAGTGGGGGTGGGGGTGCCTACCTCCAGTCTGAGGGTCGACTCTCTTCCCCAAGTTCCTCTCTATCAGGACCACGTCTGGGGCGCTCAGTACGACTGGGCAGGGAAGCAAAGGACACCAGGTGTGTTGGGCAATGGGTCCCAGACACTTGAATCCCAGGGACCAGTAACTAGCCTTGAGGGCCTGACACCGTGTAATGACATTAAACCGCCCACCACCGCCCTCCCCGAGAGGCCTCCTCGGCACCAAACACCACGGGCTGAGGACAGCGCGCACCCCACCGGTCTGACTGCTGACGGTCTCACCATCACAAATGACACTCTGAGGCCCTGGCCCGGCAGCCCCGCTGGTTACAGTGCCGTCCCCACACACCAAGGGTTCGGGTTCCACCCCCAGCCAGGGCACGCACCAGAGCCAACCCAGGAACGTGTCAGTAAGTGGAGCAACACATAAATTGACGTTTCTCCCTCTCTCCCTCGCCTTCCCTCCCTCCCTCCCTCACACCAAGCAGTAAGTAACTTTTTAAAATAACACCACGAGGGACATCCCTGAGCACACGCCTTCGCCACACTCTAGGTTATTTCCCAAAGAGAGTTTCTCAGAGGCGGGACTCCTGGGACGAAGGAGCCACCAGGCTCCAGGCCAAAGCCCACATTGTTAAGGACGAGCCCCGAACACATTTAGGTCCCTAAAAAGCCCGACAGCGCCGCCCCCTGCCCCCTGCCCCCTGCCCCGTGGGCCACTCACCGACGTGCCTGGGGATGATCCCGCGGTTCTGCATCACCAGCACCTGCTCCCGGGTCTCGGGGATGCCGTCCAGGATCCAGCCCTGGGCAGAGGGTTGGAGAGGTGCAGTCTGTTTCCAGGTTTTAGGGTTTTGGGAATTGATAAAGGAATCGGATAGCTTCACAGAAAGACCAGAACTTTTAAGACGAAAGAAATGTTTCTGGTGGGCGCATCGTCCAACCTGCCCTCTGCTCCCTTCTGACCTCTGTCACGAGTGCAGCTGCGTCACACGCGACGCGT
This sequence comes from Anoura caudifer, assembly GCA_004027475.1. Lineage (NCBI taxonomy): Eukaryota > Metazoa > Chordata > Mammalia > Chiroptera > Phyllostomidae > Anoura > Anoura caudifer. The sequence continues at coordinate 4,707 of PVKU01017044.1, read as the reverse complement.
GTCCTTCCTGCTTTCCCCCACCACACGCCCCAGCACGCATGCGCGGTGGCATGCCTCTTCATGGCCACCGTTCGAATGGCCACATGGCATTCCGCCAAGCGAGCTGCCACGGTCACTTAACCACACCCCACAGGTGACATTTCAGCCCCTCACAATCTTGCACCAACCACACCGGACAAGTACCTCCGTGCAGACAGCTCTGTCCATGTTTCGGCTTATTTCCTAAAGAAGTTCCTCAGGTACGGGGCCCCGGACCAGGAGCCACCAAGGTCAGAACCAAACCCCACTCTGCTTAGGAACGAGCCCCGGACGCAGCACGGAGCGAATGTGCTACAGGGCTGGGCTCCCTCGGGCTTCGGGCCCGTCTGGGAACAGCTCGGGATCTGGGTTAGAAGGTTCATTTCTATCAACTCCCAATGCGACTGCGAAAGTAAGGGGAAGTCACTGTACAGCCCTCAGAAAACACTGAAAAGCCGAGATAAGGCCCCAAGTCGCTGGTAACACCGTGGAGCCCACCCAGCCACTGCTCCCCCCGGGCACGTCTGCCCCCCGGCTTCACACCGAACAGGCTGTTTGTGGTCCGGCCTTTGTTTTTTTTTTTTGGGTAAAGCAAAAACCTTCCAGGAACATTCCCATGTCACAAAATGCTCCTCCCTGGGGGGTCCCGCAGCTGCCTGGCACTGTGCGGCTCACCCTGCCAACGTGAACGAAGCCACATGGTTGCGCAGTTAGTTTCGGTCCAGTTTCTCACTGTCCCACATAAAACATGCTGGACGTTCATCTTGGTGCTCGTGGAAGCCCCCCCAGGTCACGGCCGAACCGCCGGGAGGTGTGTGGACCCGATGGCCGGCAGTGCCCGAGGGGACGTCTGTCCAGCCGACCGGAGCCCAGCACCGCTGCCTTCATTTACAAGTCTTCGATCACCAGCGAGGTTCAGCCTCATTTCCACATGTTTATTGGCTATTTGAGTTTTTCCTTTTCCAAAGACGCTTATCCAGCTCTCTCTGCACTTTCCCCTGGGGGGTTCATCCTTTCATTTATTTACAAGAGCTCTTTACATATTAAAAACATCAGCCCATTTTGGCCAACACACCACAGGCCCTTGGAGGCAAAGAACATTGCTAACGCCTTCTGCCGCTTGTCTCGCGCGTGGTGCTGTTCATAACACACGTGTCTTAGGCCAAATCAATCCGCATCCTTCTCTTTACATTCCGGTGCCGTGCGGATGCGGGAGAAAAGCGTTTGGCGCTGCAAACGCCGATAAATACTCACTTGCATTTAAGCCGCACTCTCTCGCGGGTCCAGTCTTTACGTGCGAATATGTAACGGGGCCACGTTTCAGTGCGACGACGGCGTGCGGCTGTGATCCGACTGGTCCCCTCAGGTCTCACCGACGGTCCGGACCTGGTCCGTGTGACAGCTCATGCACCCCCCAGCGTCACCCGTGTCCCGATCTGGGCGCTGGCGCAACGCCGGCTCGGGCCTCTCTGTGCCCTTGGACACTGGCATAGTCCTCGCCCACTAAAATCGTTGCTGTTTCATAATTTATTGTTACATCTACCAGACCCTGTTCCTCCTTCTGTCTTTAAACACACACACACACACACACACACACACACACACACACACACACACGTTCTTCCAGGTACACAGCAAAAACACTCTGTCAAGTTCCAAAATAGAAACTGCACCTGGATTTTGTATTGACACTCAGCGTACAGATTAATTTAACAAGAACTGACACCTCTGCAACATCTCGTCGGCACGCTCGCTTCCCTCTTGCTCAGGCGGCGTTTCATGTCCCTCGGCGCCGCTCACGTCAAACAGTCTCCAAGTCTCTCCGCGTCCCAGGAGTCGGGCCCCACACACGCACAACGGGAGGCTCTCAGCCCGACACCCGGAGACGCCAGGGAGAGCGAGCTGCGAAGGGCAACGCAAAACCTCCAACAGCCTCAGGCCTCTGCTCCCCCCGTGGGGGAGGGGGTCGGGCGGAGGCTCTGACACCCCCCCCTTGTCAGAGACCCCCTCCCCGCGGGTCACTAGGGGAACGCGGCTGCTGAGGTCAGAGGGTGGACGGATGGACAGGCAAGCTCAGACGCAAGGCCGCCTGACCCACAGAGCACCGAGCGCACGGGCGAGCCCGGTCTCTCCTGAAAAAAAAAAAAAAGAGGAGCCTGCATTCCTTCGACAGGAAAATATTTAGGTTGCAACGGCCTCAAGTGACAGGGTTTTTTTTTTTAAGCTAAACAAATTTACAGAGCCAAGAGTGCTGGGAAAATCAGGCGTGCTATCATTAGTTTCTTAAATTATGCAGGAAAACACGCAGTCCTGGAGCCCTGGGTTTCTAAACTAACGAAGCCAAAGCGCAAGAAAAAACCCGCTAACAGCCGTTTGCTCCCTCAAGTCCTTGTTATCGCCGGCCGGCGCTGGGCCGCAGCCCCGAGAAAGACCCGCGTCCACGGATGCGGGCGCAGCCGCAGGCACCGAGGCGGGCGTCTGGGGTCCCACACGCTGCGGACGCCGTGCCCGGGCTCCTGAACTTCGCTGCGCTCAGCCCCTGAGTTCCTCCTGATTTGGGGGGAGGGCTCGGCAGCCCACCGACAGCTTCTCCCAAAACCAGGGCTGGCGACTGTGTTTCCAGCGCCGTTTGAAGCTGAGAGCAGGCGGGAACTCCGCGCTTGCCACGGAGACAGGCCTCCGCCGTGAGCGCCTGCTGCGGAGTCCTCATTAGCATCTGGCCCGCGCATTTGCAGCTGATTCCAGCATGCGGTCTGGAGCTTTTAGGGCTGTTCCGGGGAACGGCCCTCGCCGCCGACGGCTCACTGGAGAAAGCAGGCTCCCAATTACCCAGGAAAAGCGCAGCAAAATGAGAGCATCTCCCTAATTAGCCGGGCCTCGCCCGCGCGCAGCTCCGAGCGGATCTCAGACTCAAGGACCGAGACGGAGGGGGCTCTGGAGGGACTCGCAGGCCCCACCCTCCCCCCACCCCTGAACTCTCCCACGTCCCTGAGGGGCCCCGGAGGGCGGCCCCGTGACCTTGGGGCAGGCAGCCACGGCAACCCTTCTTCCCTGCACCGGCCCAAGGGGTCCCCCTGGAAAGCAGGGGCACAGAGACCAAGGCCTCTGCGTCGCGGGTGCTGGTCCTGGGCATTCTCAGGAAGGGGGCCCGGGCCTGGCGCTCGGAGGTCTTCCCCAGAGCTCCTGCCTTTACCCACGGCCCCTGCAACTGCCCAGTTGCAAGACGGACACTACTTTCAAGGGGGAACCCATGCGGGCTCAGAGCAAGCTCACGCCTGCGAAGTCTGGCAGGGCGAGAAGTCGTAAGTGAGTAAGTAGCGCTGACCGCTGCCAGGACGGGCCCTGGGCCGAGCCGAAGTGAGGTCCGCGGGTCTGCCTTCCAGGAGCGGCTGGACGCGGAGGTATCCGTCAGCCCCTGATTGGAATACATTATCCGTGTTGCTGACACTTCCGCGAGAGGTCCACCCCGCTCCGGAGCTGCCGCTTTGTTCGGAGCAGGTTAATTGATATGCTGACGCCGCGCCGGCGTACCCCCGTGGCTTGGTTCTGTTTTATCACACATCAAAGAGGCCGTCTGCTCAGGGCGCCCCACGCGCCAGCGCGGAGCCGGAGGTCTGCACAGCTGCGAGGGGGACGGTATCACAGGAGGGACAAGCACCGAGCAGATGTCACCGATGAGAAAAAAGGAACTCGAAGCAGCCGGCCGGCCTGGGGGACTTGGCGAGGCCCCGCAGAGCATGGCCTGCCGGGCGCGGGTGCCCAGCTCCCTGCGAACGCCCCTCTTCCCTGCCTCTCAACTGGAGTTCAAGTGCAATCGTAGTTTCACGGGGCACAGCGATTGCCCTCTGGGGGCTTTGCCTTTCTAAGGCCTGGCCCCTCGCCTCCTCCCCCATCCTCCACAGACCAGAGAGGGGCGCTCCCCTGGGTCTTCCCGCAGGACACCCCATCCAGCTCCCAGCTCCCAGCTCCCAGCTCCAGGTGCGGGCGAAGGCTGACTCCGCACAGCCCCTCGGAGGCCGTCGGGGGCTGCGGGTTGGGACACAACCAACCAGACACACTCGGCTCAAAGTCAGGCCGGTCCCAGACACGCCAGGGCCTTTTTCCTGGTGAGACAGGAGGTGGCTTCCCAACACAGGAGAGAAAAAGGAGGCACGTTGCCAGCCAGAGAAGAAATGCACGTGAAGAGACCAAGGGCAGCACAGACGCGTCCTCGAGGACGGACAGGCACCCACTGTGGCCCCTCGCGTCTGCCAGCATCGGCTGCAGCCCCGCTCGGACCCCGAACCCACGGGCGCTCCAGCCCCTCACGGAACGCGGTGCACGAGCTCCGGGCAGCCGATGTGGCGATGGCCTGCTGCGGGAGGCGGGAGGTGTTCCCCCTTCCACAAGAGGCAAGAGGCTGAATCCCCAAGGGGGTGGCTCTGCACCCCTGAGAAGAGGACAAAACTCTGGGGACGCTCTGGGCTGCCACCTCCTGAGGCACGGCTGTCCCTCTGTCTTCCCCCTGCCCACTGCTGCTGCCTCACCTGGTCACCATCCCTCCGGCGCGGCCTCAGGGCGTCTGGGTCCCAGCCACCAGACAGCACGCGCCCACCTGTGTCCCTTCCCTCCCCGTCAGAGGGCCTCTTCCCTCCCACTCCCGGGGGCGGGGACCCTGTTCCACATCTTCCTACACTCATTCTTAACCCC
>PVKU01017043.1:0-12610 GCA_004027475.1 Anoura caudifer | reverse complement strand
AGACCTAACAGCGTACCTTGTACTCGGGTCAAGTCTCCCTGAGCTCTCACCATCATGGGTCCACTGGACTTTCATGCCATGAGGCTTCCCAAATGCTGCAGGTGGACTGGTTGGCAAGGAAGGGCAGGTGCTCACCTTGTGCACATCCCCTCTGCTTGTGCACATGCTCCATTGCCTCCTCGGACTTGTCTTACAAACCGCCTTCTTAAAGTTACTAAGAATCTCAAAATGGTGACATGGAGCATTAAACCCAGCACTGAGTGCTCCTGAGTGTGTCCCCTGTGTGACAGCACAGCTGGTATTCCCATGAGCCTGCTCTGAGGCTCCGTTCCTCACCTGGGTTCCCATCCTGGTCTCAGCACATTTTGACTGTGTGAACTTGAGGGTGTTAACCTCTTGGAAACCTCAGTTTTCTCACTGGTAAAATAGGAATGCATATAGTGCTTATTTTCAGCATCATTATAAACATTTTATCAGTGTCAATCATGGTATTGGCCAATAGAAATAAAATGTGAGCCAAAAAAGCCATTCCCAATGTACTTTTAAATTTTCTTCTAGTCACCTTTATAGACTCAGTCTCTGATTTTTTTCCAGGTCTTTGTTCAAAAGTAACCAGCATGGAAAGTCTTTTCCTGACCATTTTGACTGTAGGAGGTAAAATTCTAAGGTGACCCCATGACCTTCTAAACCGGGTGTACTGTCTTTGGCAGGTGGGACCTGTGATTCAGCAGATCTGACTCCCGTGATTAGGCTACAGTCCTTGAGTCTGTGTGGAGATTACCCAGGTGGGCCACTGCAGACATTGTCCCTCTGCCTCCATGAGTTCTGCAGCTGCAGGAGCTGAGCTCTGCCAACAGCACATGAGTTTGGAAGAGGACCCCAAGCCTCAGATTCGACCCAGCCCTGGCTGACTCTTTGACTACAGCCTGTGAGACTTAAACAGAGAACCCAGTGAACCGTAGGCCTTGATTCCTGACCATGGATAATGTCAGATAATACATTTGCGTCGCTTTAAGCCACAAAGTTAGGGGAGATTTGTTACGCATCAATAGAAAGCTAATATAGTGTCTAAAATACACTCTCTACCAGCACTGTCTGTTCTTCTCTCCTGTGTTATTTTTCTTCAGAGCACTTTTGCTACCTGAAGTCCTTATTACGCAATCATTCACTTGTTTAGTCCGACTGTCCCAGTGGGTCATGATCTCCACAAGGGACGAGACTGTGGCTTGTCTTCTACTGAATTCCTAGCTCCTCAGAGCAGTGCTGGGCACCCAACAGGTGTCAGTAAATATTTGTTGAATGAACTCATAAACAAATGTATGTGTATGTTCAGTGTTCACCTAATTTTAAAAACAATCCTTATAGGTGTACTTCATTTCCAGCAAACTTGGTGTGGGAAGTTTCAATTTATGCATAAAAAAGATTTTAGTGTTGGTTTTTATTTTCTAAAAGAATATAAAATACAAAACAACTTAGTAAAACATGCTACTTGGGTGCAACTTTTTAGGAGTATGTGTATTGCATGAGGTAAGGTAAACCTGGCTGTTTAATAGCCTCATTAGTTCCTTTTAACAAATGTTACCATATTCTAGCATCAGTGGATATCTGGAACAGAGAACCTTGACCACATGCACTGGTTGAAGGACGTCTCGCTTAGAGTGTCCTGCGTGGGTGGGATGGTCAAAATGCTACCAGTACAATTCAATGGCTCTCCCTTACAAAATTACTTTAAAAACATTTCAGTGATGGCAGTGCCCAGGACAACTTAATGGATTACTTAAAATTATTATAATAATGCATTACTTTATGAATTAAAAATTCACATCCAAATAAATATGGACAAAATAAGCTTGCTAATACCTAATCCTGTCCTCTATTTGTTCATTTGTGATGCTTGGTGATATACTAGGGCACTCATTTTCACTTATTTTTGAGGGGGGAATATAACAGATAAAACTACAAACAAGAGAAAGAAGAAACATTTGCTGATATAAGATTCCCCGCTGGTGGTGGAGCCCAAGACTGCCGTCTGCCGGGGAGATGTTGCTTGGCATCATGGCCACTGCTCTGGGGTGCAGAACTCAGATGGGTGTCTTCCACTGGCCACCCAGCTATGTCCCCTTGTCCTACAGAGACCAGCAGCAACACTGGGACAGCATAGATTTGTCCTAAAATCCTGAGACATTTCTCACACCACAGATGGAGTTAACGAAGCACAGATTTTGAGGGATTGGCTTCCTGGGCTACCCTGGTTAGCCTGCCACCATGAGGTGCTGGTCTCAGGTCCAGCAGGGGGAGCATGGGGTCTGGCAGTGTGAGGCAGCCCCAGCGTGGAGAAGAGCAGGAGGCGGAGCCTTGACTCTGAACACTCATCCCTGTTTCCGTACATGAAATAAAATGATTTATTTTCCTCCAAAAACAGGTGATGGAAGAACAAAGTGTCTTGCAAAGTTACTGGGAAGATGGAGAGTGCTGCCTTATCTGAGCCAAAACTTGTCATTCATGAGGGCCCCAGTAGTTTCCAGTGTGTCCCCTGGAACTCTGGGACATCAAGGCAGGCCTCCCTCAGCAGTTCGTACCTCCAATGTACTGCCAGGGTGGCCTCCTCAACGTCGCCCTAGCCAGCCCTCCCAGTGCTCCTCGCTGGCCTGCTTTAGTTCAGGTCCTCATTAGGTCTCCCCTGGATTACCACAAAGCTCGCTAGCTGGTGTTCTGTCTTGTTATTCACACCCTACCCCGACCTGATTCAGCTTCCTCTGGGCCTCCCTGTGGTCAGCCACACTGCACTTGGAGTGCTCAGAGTGCTCCAAGCTGCTTCATGTATGGCACATTTGCTCATGGTTGTTCTTCCTTCTCTCCTCTCCTTTGCCCTGCTAGAAATGTCAGAAGAGTCTGTTCCAACTCCTCTCTCTGCGAAGCTCTTCTTCAAGTTCAGCTCCTAAGTTTCATTTTAGTAGAACACCGACCCTGGGCTGGGTGCTGGGCCTGCAGCAGGGGATAAAACCACAAGCAAGGGAGGTACGTAGAATAGCCACCCCTGCCCTAGTGCTGCATGGGCTTCCTAAGCACTTGCAATGCTTCATCTTAGTTATGCGTTCACTTTTCTGCCTTCCCTCTCAGACTGTGCACTTCTTGAGGGTGAGGACAGTTGCTAATCCATCTTAGTGAATAATAAATAAATTTCAATAATAATATCATAAATTATGATATCAGATGCTCACAAAGGGCTTACCATATGCTAGATTTTGTTATGAGTGCTTTATGTATAATAACACAGCAATCCTAAAAGGAAGGTATTATTATTATTATTAATCTTCATGTAAGGAAACTGAAAACAAGCATTTAAGTAACTTGTCCTAAGTGACACAGATGGTAAGTGAGAGGCATGTACCTCCACAGTCCCTTCTCTAAATCATCCAGGGGTCAATGGTGATGGGAAGAGGGTGAGGCAGACAAGATAGAGGCACAACCAGAAGGCCTAAGCTGCTGCTTTAAACTCAGTTTCACCTTCAGACCTAATGGAAGCATCAAGTACCATCGAGGCTGGTTCAGGGAAATCTGCTGGCAAGAAAGTTGCCTTCTTTTTGCAGCTGTTCATTAATCCTGTCACTGTTGCCACCGTTCTGGGGTCCATTGTACAAATTTGCACTCTATTGACAGCAGGAGGACCTGTTCTGGCTTCTGTTACAGGAGCTTGTGGATCACCAGAAGGCTGTGTAAACAATTCCTAAGGACAGGGTCTGGGTGGACATGGATCCCTAGTCTTCACACTAGAACCTGCTGTGAAGCTAACAGAACAGTGCTGCCTCTGGCTGGCCCATACATGAAGCAAAGGGCCTTTTCTTTGGGGTAGAAGAGCTACCACCCTCAGTGGAGGTGGATCTTAGTGCTCTGATGACTGTGCAGCAACAGTAGAACCAGATCTGAACCCAATGGTGGGTTCGGGGGCCAGAAAAATGGTCCAATGGAAAAAAGTGGGCAAGGACTTAAATGGCAATCCACATATAATTTGCAAATGACCAATAAGCCTTGAAAAGGCATCCAACTACACTAAAAATATCATTTAAAACAAAGAAAATTCATTTTAACTGGTTTTATTGACGATCATTTTAATTGCTGGCAAAGGCATGGACAATTAGGCACTCTGGTACAGTACTGATGAAAGTACAGTTTAATTCAGTTTGCAAGAAGATAAAAAATGAACAATAAAATGACAACAAACACAACTATCAACAACCGAACCTAAAGAAAAACAAAAACAAAAATGAACTAGGCAAACAGCTAGAACAGGAACAGATTCACAGAAATGGAGATCAAATGGAGGGTTATCAGCAGGGAGAGGGAGAATGGGGGAAAAAGGTACAGGGAATAAGAAACATGAATGGTAGGCACAAAATGGACAGGGGGAGGTTAAGAATAGCATGGGAGATGGAGAAGCGAAAGAACTTATATGTACATGGCTTATAGGTCCATGGGTTATAGGTACAACCCATGGACATGAATTATGGTGGGGGAGTACTGGTAGGAGGGGGGTAAAGGGCAGAAGTGACTAAAGGGGAGGAAAAAATGGGACAACTGTAACAGCGTAATCAATAAAATATATTAAAAAAATAAAAAACGAAAATAAAATAATTTTTAAAAAGGGCTTACCTTAGGTGGCTATCTTATAGAAATGATAGCATGCAGTGGTCAAGATGCATGTACAGCATTGTTCGATCAAAACCATGTTTATAATACCACAAACTAGAAATGTCCTAAATGTCCATTAACACAGGAATGATTAGAAAAGATAAGCATAGCTCTTCAGTTAATGCTAGGCACCAACAGGGGGAAATGAATTAAAGCTGTAAGTTCCAGCATGATAAAACATCATTGACTAGAAGATACAACATCCCACTTTTAATAAAAAAGCAGCAACACACTTTCTTTTTTTTGCATGGTACAAACTTTTGGGGAGTCATTTACAAACTAGTAGTAGGAGTGCCTTGGTTAGATATATGTGTCTTCCTAACAGGACTGCAACTTTGTCCAGCTTTCCTCCCCTCAAGGAAAGAATCTTATTCCCAGCTCTGGGATGAATCTTGACTAGTCTATGTTAATCCTAGTAGTTCCATTTCCCTTTCAGCGATTGGTTAAGGGTGGGCATGTGACTTGGTTTTGGCTAATGAGAGTGATAGGGGATCTACTGATTGACTTTTGGGGAAGGTTTTGCTGTTCTTAAAAGACAGAGTCACATCTTCTGTGGTTGTTCTAAATGTGACACTGGAATCACTGTGGCCGTTTTGAAACATGAGGTTCCAAAACCCAAGGGCCAAGTGCACTCCCTGAGGATGGCAGAAAGGGAAGAAGGACACAGCCTGGGTTTTTGTTGATGTTGTGAGTTGCTGAGTTAACCAACACTGGAACCACACTACCTCGGGACTGCACATTCTCTCAGACAATCAGCATCCTACTGCCTATTGTCAACAGAAGCCAGGTGTACTCTCTTCCTTGCAGCCAGAGGCCTCCTAACTGGTAAGAAGGGGTGTGGTTATAGAAGTCAAAGGACTTCTACATCCTCATTTATTTGTTTTAAAAACTGGTGAGAATGTGTCTGGATTTTACTTCTACTTTTGTCATTTTTCATATTTACGAGTAAAAAGCAGAACTGAGATGGGCTGTAGATGAGTCTCCGTGTCCTCAGCCTACAGAACAGGGCAGTGGGGCTGGCCCCGACGCTGGGCCAGACAAACCGGAACTCTTTTTCCAGCTATGCCACCTTACCTGAAAATCTGAGTGGCTGCCTTCTTAACTGTAAGAATGAGAATGTTTACAGCCTCTACCCACTAGGAATGCTATGAAGATTGAATGTGAAATTCAAAGATGAAACCTATCTGGCACTCCGCTAAATATTATTGCTTCTGTTTCCTAAACCTCCATGTCTAGTTTTTCTCAGGACTTCTGTGGCCCAGGAAATCAAAGGACAGGAGGTGACAGTAAAGAAACTGGCTTTGGTAAAGCATGGGAGTTCAGGTCTCCCTCTGACCAAGATGGCCCAGGAGGGAGGGAAAACATACCTCTAATGTGGGACAATAGTAATTCTGAAGGCACCAGATAACTCACTGAGGAGCCAAACCCTGCTCTCAGAGACACAGCAGTCACCCACGGCTTCCTTGCCTGGCAGTTGAGAGTGCTGCAGAGGTGGACAGAGGCCACACCTAAGCATCCCTCCTCCATCTTTGGGCTGCTGCGTGGGAGCATGGGAGTTGGCCATCTGATGTTTGCCGACTTCTCATAGGGCAGCTTCAGTTGAGCATGTGGCCTCCACCGCCTTTTTGATGGGTATCTGTTCAAGTCCAGGACAGCAGATTCTCCATAGCTCCTGGTGCCCTCTGCTCAGTGGGCTTTAAAACACTATTGCTCTCAGCAAGTCCTGGCCCTCAGTAATAACAAGATGGCTTTGAAACTCCCACTCTGAAAGCCTAAACCCAGCCCAGACCTGTGTGTTGCGCCGGGCACTTGGGAGAGGTTGACCGAAGTTCGCAAACTCTAGACTGGTTTTGGAGGACGCTTTCTCCAACTGCGTTTCTTTAAGGCCTGAGCCTGTTTCAGCAGATGGTAGTCTGGGTGGTATGTGAACAGACCGACTGGGCTTAGGCAGACAACGTTGAGGTTTTGGGGAAAGTGACTGAACCTGACTTTCACCTTCTGGAGGGAGGTCTGACCCTCTCCTCCCACCCTCGTCCCCATAAGGCTCATATATCTCTTTCACCCCTTGCTCCAACCTTTCAAGATGCAGGAAGTCAGTGAGCAGAGCTACCTCAAAGAGATTGACTTTCAATAATTTGGATACAGAAACCACAGAAGGGAATGATTTTCATTTTAATATGATTTTTAACGTTAGGCTCGTGCGAGTACTCTAAAAGTCAGTATTAGAAACTCCCTCCCTACTTTGAACAAACTATGACAAATCATATCTGGGCTGCCACTGTCAGCTGGAGCCCAGGAAGACCTTGTCAACTGTTCGTCTCTGTGTCCAAGCACGAGGATAAAGGCCTTAGCACGGTTTGGTAAGCAGACTCCCTAGAAAGGAACTCATGGGGGCGCCCTTTATACCATATCCCATGTGTGTGTGCACACACACGCGCGTGCACATGCGCAACCTAACAACCTCACAGATGAAGAGCCAGTGAGGAGACTGAAAAGAGGTTAGTGACAGACCATTTTCAGAGGTGTGGGCAGGAGTTACCGTCATTGAAAAGCAGTGCTGAAGAAGCACCTAGGCTAATGACAGCTGAGAACCAGCGGGCTGAAGGGAAAAGCGAAGGAGCCATGACTGAACTGGGGGAGGGCTGTGGCTGACAGGGGGCTCTCTGGTGAGCTGCGGCCTTTGGTAGAGAAAGCAGCCATGGTCACCCTGGGGCTTGGTGGGGAGGGAGCTGGGACACAGATACTTCACTACTACTTCACTCTCCCACATTCTGATCCCCTCCTGGTACCTCCTCAGGGCTGGACCCAGTTGTAATCCTGAGGGTGGTAGGGGGATGGCACAAGTGGGGACAGAGTATAAAGTCCCCCTTCCCTTGGCACAGTGGGAATGATATAGTCACCAATCAGTTCTGCATCATGACCACCTGGAAAGGTTGGTCACAAGTGTGAATTACAGGCTGCCCCTGGGAGATTCCAGGAGGCACATAGGGTGGACCCTGAGAAGCTGCACCTTTACAAAGCTTTGCAGGGAGCCAGGGGTTCTGTTGCACATCCAGGGCGGATAACCCCTTCTCACGCCATAGCAACACTTTTATGAACCAGCATTATCACCTGGATCTCACTTCCAGCTGTACATTGAACCTTGACGTCATGTTCAAAGCTGGCAACGGAGTCCATTTATCCGTGGATTCCACAAATGTGCTAAACGCTTACTGTGTGCCAGGCACTTGGCAAGGTGTTGGGGCGTCCAGCGGGGAATGAAAGATCGACCTTCCCCAAATAGGCTTCCTGAAGTCTCTCTCACATCTGAGGGAAGTTCTACATCCTTCTGTAGCAAGATGGAGACATTCTGGGGAGATCTCTCATCATTCCTAGAAGAGGGTTTTGAGCCTGTTGCTTAATCTCTCTGTGTTTCAATTTCCTGTTTGAAATTCAGGCACAATAATGGTGCTTTCTTCCAGGATTATTATGAAGATTGAGTAAAATAGTATGTTTCCAGAGCCTTGGATATCATAAGCATTCAGTGACATTGCTATAATAATAGATTTTATCATTATTATTTCTTAGCAGGTCTTTGTCAACCGTGTCCCTCATCCCCTGACTCCAAAACAACAAATAAATGAGAAAAAGCCAGCTCTAGGTTTCCACTTTCTCTACTTTTAATCATATTCTTAGAAGGGATCCTGGTCATGTTATGATGTGATGAGATTTGACACCTACAGGTGTTCTATTCATATGTTTAGTAAACATATGAATATAATTTTTAAGACAGGAAGGAGGTTTTTAGGGATGCATGGAAATCGAAAATGGCTTGAGCATCATGCTTCTAAGAGTCAGAAAACAGCACTAATGGAAAAAATGAAAGGAACTGCAATGATGAACTTGGAGAAGAGATAGCTGAGGGGATAGGGGAGCCATTATCTGAGATGAAAAGATTATTAAAGAGAGAATGGCAACTGACGCTTCTTTGGGAAACACAGAACGCATGGAAAGCAGAAAGTGTGGCAAGAGGGATTTCAGTTCTGCCTTAAGGATCATTTCCCAACAGGGATGGTTATGAGCTCCAGAAAGGGCTATGAAACCGTTCACTGTTTCAAAAATACAAGGGATTTGTGCAACAATCTCAGGATATCCTGATGGGACCATATTTGAATAGGCAAAGGGTCAGCGTCAGTGGGATGGAGAGGCAGGTCTGGGTCCTACCCCTCGCTGGGACACTAAAAACCTGTGTGAAGTCCTGTGGCCTCAGAAGCTTCCAGTCTCCTTACTCATCTGTAAGGGAAGGTTTGGGACTGTGCCTAACATACCAGATATTCTGTGCAGGCCCTGAGGCCCACTGACGTTCCCGATCCCTGTGGACGCCCCATGTGGTGAACACCTTGCTGGCTGGCACACCTTCTGAGATGCTGAATTCCTCTTTGAAGATGAAGAGTCTTTGTTGACCGGTCAGTTGAAAATTCATCATACCCGCATATGGAAATTGTGAGTGGCTCTGGACAGTTTTTTGGCTTGAAAATGGTTTCACTTTGCAGAATTTCCCAGAGCTTTCTACCTTTGGGTAAGTAAAGAAGTACAGCAAGAGACCGCTGGTGAAGAGGACCCACTATGTATCCTCGCTGAGTGTCATCCGTGGGCCAGGCACTTTCTCAGCCTGCTGCAAGTTTCTTTTCTCTGTTCCCCTTTCTGTCTCCTGGGATCAGCACCCACAAGCTTGTGCTAACAGGAGACAGACATTCTTTTAGCAAAGTGCTGGTGTGGAAGGGCTGTGAATCTAGAGGAAAAGACCTGCTTATCTCAAGAGTTTGGGGTGTGGTTGTGAGCCAATGAAACTTAATTTAAAAAAGCAGGCAGCTGGTTGGGTTTGGCAGGCAGGCCCTAGATTGCCACCTCTACACTAGACTGGGGCTTCTCAAGCCTTAATATGCATATTGATCACCAGGGGATCTTGTTAAAATGTAGATCTAGACTCAGTAGGTCTGGGCTGGGGCCCTGAGATTCATTCAGACCACACTCTGAGACGCAAGAGTCTAGAAGTCTCAAATGGCAGTGACCACAGGAGCAGAAGTGAAGTGACTTGGGTGGGCTGGCTGGTATGGCTGCCATGGGAGGGCTGAGAGCTGGGCCATGGGCCCATGGGGGCGCTCATCTGTCCGGAGGATGCATCCGTTCACAGGCCCTGCCTGCTGTTTTGTGCTCTCTGGGAATGCCATCTGCATGCCTGGACATTCTGATTCACCAAGAGGAACTAGAAGTATGGTTTTTATGGGAAAAAATCTCCTGATTTCTAAAGTTTTTCTAACCTCCTGATTTTTACAGTTTTTAAAGGTTGGCTCACAAGTTTTTAAAACCCTGTGTGAGCCAAATCAAACACATAAGTGGAATAGCTCCCGCTCACAGCCTGCCATTCTGCACCCGTGGTTCTTGACCAAGTTTCTTGACCCTTGACAAGCTACAATGAACACACCAGGCCTCATTTTCATGATAGGAGTATGGGACTGGGCTTATATACACCACATCTCTCAAGCTCAGGACCTGGAAAAGGAGGTATCATCTTGATTTTATGAAAGAGGCTGATGAGCTTTGAAGAAGACAGACAACAGGGCTGCAACTCATGCTTACGCCGGTGTAGGCATTAAAAGGCACACACCCTCAGGCAGATGAACTGGAATCATGCACCCCTTTTGGACAGATTAATTACACAAAGCCCTTTTTTGCAGGATGGAAATGCCACACCTGTAGGGCATGACCTGCTAAGCAACTTTCCTGAAGTCCCTGGGCTAGTAGGAAGAAGATGGTATTGCAGCCCAGGGCTTGCAGACCCCAAATTCCATGCTCCCTCCACCACCACCACCACCTTCTGACTCTAGTTTTGATTAATATTTGCAGATGAAAAATTCGACTTCTCATCTCTCCCATGTCCAGATATAAGCTGCATTTGTAAGACACAGGCACAGCCAATGTGATATTTTTATCTGAAATATTTACAGGTGGAAAGGATTAAAGCAAGTGATGGACTATTGAAGGTTAATGCCACCTTTTAATACGGAAAAACTACTCCCTTCACAAGAAATATACTTGTGGGATAATCTTGAGATATGTGTGTGCGTGCTCAAAATGTCAGCCAGAGTTTCATTAATTTCAGCCTCCCCCTAGAACACTACGTTATGGTTCCGAGGCTGCATGGTTGTGTGCTGACACAGGCGAGACCCACGGTGTCCAGCCCTCAAGGGTAAATTTATGGTATGATGTGTGAGGAATCCATCATACAATTTGGCCCATGCCCCTGGTTTCTTAATCAGAGATGGGAGATGCAAGACTAACGTTGCCTCCGTGGCTTTGGTTGCTGTGTCTCAGCTTCAAGCTTTGATGCAGCAGGACAATCATTCCCACCAGCAGGCCAATTAATATGATGGCTTAACACCCAGCTGCTCAGAACATGGAGGAGTGTTTTGCCCTCAGCTTCTCCCAGGCTGTTATTTAAAAATTCTATAGGCTAAAGGATCATGTCAAGGAGTTTTTAGACAAGCAAAGGGCCTTGTGAAGGTGGCTAAGACATAGCCTCATTCATTCTGGCCAAGTTGTGAAGATCATTCTCACAACTGAACCATAGCCAGTTTCTAAAGATTATGGGTCCAGCAACTCCATTATGGGTGTCTGTTTTATGAGCTCAGTTTCAGGGCTCATCTCCTCCCAGAGTAGCACAGAAATTAAGAGACAGCCTCTAGGACTTCGGGCCAAGATGGAGGCATGGGTAGGTACACTCCCTCCTCCCACAAACAAAAGAAGGACAACAACAAATTTAAAAACAAAAAATAATTAGAACTTTCAGAAAATCAAACTATAAGGAAGTCTGACAACCAGGGATTTAAAGAAGAAACATTCAGACAGGTAGGAGGGGCAGAGACAGGCAACTAGGATTGAGAGGATGCATGGCAAGGTGGCAGCTGGAGGACTGAGAGGGCAAGGCAGTGGCTGGCGGAGTGGGCAGTCCCACATTTGCGAGTGGATAACTCGGAAGAACAACTGGGGAGTGAGACAAACCATGCATGCCAGGGATCTGGCATGAGGAAAGAAAGCCTCAAAACCTCTGGCTATAAAAATCTGTGGGGTTGCGCCAGTGGGAGAAAATCCCAGCCTCATAGGAGAGTCCATTGGAGAAACCCACAGGGTCCTAGAACATACACAAAACCACCCACCTGGGAATCAGCACCAGAAGGGCCCAATTAACTTGTAGCTAGTGGGGCAAGTGACTGAAAGCCTCCAAACCGAGCAAGGGGCATTATTCCCTCTCAGACCCCTCCCCCACATATAGCACCACAATGCAGAGATGTGGGTTGCCCCACTCTGGGGAATACCTAAGGCTCTGCCCCTTACAATGTAACCAGACATATATATATATATATCCCTAATGAAAAAAGCAGATAGAAGCTCCAGAAAAAATACAACTAAGCAACAAAGAAATAACCAAACTATCAGAAGACACACCATTCAAAATACTGGTAATCAGGATGCTCACAGAATTGGTTGAGTATGGTCACAAAATAGAGGAAAAAGTGAAGGATATGAAAAGTAAAATAAAGGAAAATGTACAGGCCACCAACAGTGAAGAGAAGGAAACCAGGACTCAAATCAATGGTTTGGGGCAGAAGGAAGAAATAAACGTTCAACTAGAACAGAATAAATAAATAAGAATTCAAAAAAATGAAGAGAGGCTTAGGAACCTCTGGGACAACTTTAAACATTCCAACATCTGAATCATAGGGGTGCTAGAAGGAGAAGAGGAACAGCAAGAAATGGAAAACTTATCTGAAAACATAATGAAGGAGAACTTCACCAATCTGGCAAAAGAAATAGACTTCCAGGAAGTCCGGGAAGCTCAGAGTCCCAAAGAAGTTGGACCCAAGGAGGAACACACCAAGGC
>PVKU01017042.1:0-12617 GCA_004027475.1 Anoura caudifer | reverse complement strand
CAGGACCAGCAGCTCCATGAGGGAAAATCACCATGTGGCTTTAGCAGAGAATTGCCACTCGGCTTTGCCCGAGTGGAGACCCTCTCGCAGCTTTGCCAGAGGGAGAGATTCCACGTGGTTTCACCAGAGTGCAGACCCCTGCAGCTTTGGTGAAGAGGGAGAGCCACGTGGCTTTGCCAGAGTGGGGACCCCTTCCCCACAGCTTTGGTAGAGGAGGGACCACGCGGCTTTGGGGTGCTCCCTTCGGCTGCGTGGCCTGGGAGCAAGAGAGACTTTGCCTAGAAGAAGGGTGAAGGGACTCTTGCCAGTGGGCCATGAGAAGGTGCCACATGGCTTCAGATTAACCAGAGATCCTGCCTGGAAGATGACACAGCTGACGGTGTCAAGAGCCTGGATCCCGGACCTGTGCTTCTCTTCCTTGCAATCACGGTACCCTGACTTAGGGCAGAGGGAGATAGGAGGCACTGTGGGCGTCTGTGGGTATCCTGAAGGACTTTGATATTTCAATGGAGATGTTAGGTTCCTACTTTAACTCTGTATAGTATTAAATAAACATTTCCTTTCCTTTTCACAAATCTCTGGCTTTGAGAGACATCTTTCCATAAGGCGGCGGACAATAATGAACCTTTTCTGTTGCTTGGTAACAGTTTTTGGGGGCTCGTCCGGGATCTTAATTGCCCGTGGAAGACTGACCCCTCAGGTTGGAGAAAGTGAGACTTTGGAAGTGTTTTGCCAGTCTCGAGAACCTTTCTGTTTGCTCTGCAACAAGGTCTTTCACATTTATGAATGAACTCAATAAATTTATTGAATTTTGACTTTGCAGAAGCCGAGTCTGACTTTTTGTGTCTATTTTTACTACAGCTTGTCAAAACATTTTTAAATCTAATGGAGGAATGAACATTTATTGAGCTATAGTTACACTCGGCACCGTGTTTGTGAGGTAGGTTTTATCACCCCCACTTGGAGGATGAAGAACCTGAGTCTCACAGAATTTAAGTAACTCATTTAAGGACACACCAGGGACACTCTGGCAACAACTGGCAAAGCTGGGGCTTTGAGTTCTTTTGACTATGAGTGTGAATTTCTCTTCTCTGCGCGCACACACACACACACACACACAAGCACAATAAAATCTATTAACTTTTCATTATTAGGTACTATTGAACTAAAGCTACACTTGTCTGGAAAAGAATTAAATAATGCAAATCTATTCCTTATGTATACTACCTTTGTATTGTATTGTTTGATATTAAATAGAAATTTGGCTTCTTCTTAGGCAACCTCAACCAGACATAAAGTTGTCACAGTTTCTAACTCCTTAGGTTATGTGCATGTGCTAATGTTGGGTTAGGTTCCTCAGCATCCCTGCTTCCATTGGCAACAGTACAGTTTCTCCCTGTGTTCCAACTAAATCTTTCAGAGATGCTCAATATGATGAGCCCTTAAAGGAACATGTTCAGAAATTCCAAGTCACCGATAGTCCTTCAAGACTGCCATTCTCTCGCATTGACAGAAAACCAGGGTCAGGCAATCAATCACTCCACCCTCATTTTTTTCCCCAGTTTTTTTGGGGGTTTCATATCTTTATTTAGAAGGTGATTCAACGCAGAGTGAAACAGCATTAGGAAATACAATGTTTTGAAATCTTTTCCCCTGCAATTCTGTGTATCACCATTTTATAATCCTAAAGAAATTCTCTTATTTAAAGTTTTTCCAACATTTAGGTATTTCACATGATCAATACTAAGGGTTGCAATAGAAGGAGTGGTTGTAATTAATAACCCTCTTGTGATCTAAAAACAACAGGACTTTCTTTTCTGTATAGGCAGCTACAAAGCTACCAGGTAGTAACTGTCCAACTGGAGATGACTGGTCATCTTTTCCTTGGCCAATTACTGTGTCCAGCTGCGAACCTAGACAGGACTTCACAAGATCGGTAGCATCATAAGCTTTCCATTTACTTCGGTCAGTTCCCAAATACCCACTAAAGGCTCCCCCCAGCCCCTCCACTCAATGACGAAGCCCCGAATTGCAAATTGGAGCAAATGCTGACACAGGTTTGCATTTTCTGGGTTTCTTAAAAGCCAAAACCGGAGCTCCATAGCATTTCACAGAGTGGCCAAAAGCAGACGCCCTTTGGGGGTCCACGGGAAAATTGGCATTTATGAGCTGGGGAAGCTCCTCGGTTACCTAAGAGCTCATTCTGTGGTGAGTTTTCCAAGGATCTTCGGTGGCACCTGCGTAAAACACAGCGCCAATGCCCACGCCCCAGCTCTCACCTTCTCCCTTAATGTTGCAGCCGCAAGGACGGGTATCTGGAGCAACAGCAAAAAGGCCGTGTTCTGAGGCAGCTTTGTGGTGACCAGGTTTTAATATAAGATTCTGTTCTGTCAGGTGAAAGCAGGCAGCCGATATGGTGCAGGCAGTTTCTGCCTTTGGTGGTCAGCAGACAGGAAAAATTTCATTTGGCAGTTCAGTTTAACACTGTCATGCTCAAAAATGTGCTCCATCCCTCAAACCGCTTGTTGGAAATCTGATTCAATGCCATTCTTTTTGTGTCCAACTGTGACTTGCTTTTTGCTCCCACCAAAGGGTGGATGATCCTCCGGTGGCAGGAAGAGGAGAAGCAGTTGGAGAGAGAAGCAGCAATCAGAGGCCTCAACCTTTTCCCCAGTTTTCCTGAGATGTAAGTGCCATATAACACTGTATTGTTTCAGGTGCACAACGGAACGATTTGATGTAAGTGTATATTGTGAAATGATTACTCTACCCCTCATTTTTTTTTATGAGCATCCCAGGAACGTGTGAGTTATTGAGTTAACACTTGAAGCAGAACACAGACAAAATTTTTTTTAAAGTTTACAAGTTGTATGAATTTCTGAACTATTATTTCAAAGAACTTGGGCTATTAATTCTTGTATGTGTTATTATCAGAGTAAACCTTAAGTGTCTTTATATTTCCGGCTTGAAAAATACTTTTTTGGAAAAGTTTAAACAAGTAACAAGAAAATTAAGGTGATCATATGCACGGTTTGATTATATAACCACTAAAATTTAAGAAGTTACTGCGGTCAGATTTTGTTACTGTACTAATGCTCAGGGAGGCATACCAAGTGAATTGCTATAGTAGCCAGCAGGTTAACTTACAACGCATACAGCTAATTGTGTTGTCAAGTTATGATTTTTTTGGTTTCCATTTATAAAGTGTATCCATCAGGCACTCTGATGATGGAAATAAAACTGGTAAAGACATTGCAGTCACTAATAATGGGGGAAGGAATTACGGTCTATGCTTATTTTTACTCTACAGAGACCATTCCAAAGTAGGAAGCTTTGAGTCACATGACCCGGGCGCAACACAATGATCTATTCTGGGTCACATCTGTAGGGGTGTGTAAACCAACAAGTGTTGATTATTTGGCAACTCCAACAAGTGGCACAAGGAGAAGCAACTCTGACAGAAGCGTTGACGATAGTATCAAAGCAGTTCGAGGAGTTTATATCAAGGACCTACCATAAGCCCAGCCAGCCAAAGTCGAGAGATGTATTAATTCACTTACCCAGTCATTTATGGACTGTACACCGGACACCCACCGTGCGGGAGACACTTTGTAGGAAGTCACAATTGCTAAGGACGTTGACTGGTAGAGAAAGTTTAGTTGTGCCAGGAGCCACATGAAGGGGTTAAAAAGGCTTAAGAAAGAGAAGAGACCTATTTATTCCTTACCAAAAGCCAGGATAAAAGCCTAATCAGTCACAGTGGCTTATTAATGAGGTTCCTAAGCTTTTTCCCCCCTTTTGCTACTGAGCATCTCTTTTAACGTGGTGACGAGGCTTTGGTTGTTATATTGCTTAAGGGAAAACAGAGTTCATGTTCTCTCGAGAGCAACTGTTATGCCAATGATGTTAGGAGAAGCTCTCCCTATGGAAAATGTATTCTCCAGTCCTCACTTCAAATGTCTATTCGCAATAATTTAGGATGTGTTGTTTGAGCAAGTATTTAATTTTAAAATAAATATAACTCCTAGGAATACAAACAAAAGACTTCTGAAATTAAAGAAAATGTGTATGATTCATATACATAGTCATAAAACTAAAATACGTCTGCGCATATAGAGTGTTTGAATAAAAAAAATCAAGTAATCTGGGCCTCTTGTTTTTGTCATTATGTAATGTGTGGTGCCTATTATTCAACTGAGGAGCAAAACAACTTGGATATTCAAGCTTAAAACATGACACTAATGACTCATAGCTGTTGCTTGACCTTCAATCCTATTGTGTGATGGTTGCCTCATTGGGATTATATGAATCATCGCCCGCCTTGCCTTCTGTGTGTTGACTGGAAGGAGACCTCTAGGCTTCTCCTGAGAGATTGTTTCCCTTTTGCTGTGCTCCAACATCACCATGACACTTGAATAGGGTGATCACACGCCCAGGCACCCTGGGTGGTGTCCTGAGCCAGGAAACTCAATTCGGGATAACCTGATTCCATCCTACCCCTTAAATGTTCCATGCCCTCTCCTCAGTGTAACCCTAATTGTCATAGTCCCTGACCTTTAAGACTATAACCTGGCAGAGGAGTAGAAGTTGGGGTACAGCTGCATAAAATGGGCAGGGTAGGAGGTTTACAACAAGCCAGTTGCTTCACTGTCGAGCCTCTTAAATTGACATGGAAATGGACCTAAACCAAAATATTTTTCCATTTTGGAATAGGAAAGCCTAAGACAGCTCCCAAGGCTCCTGTTTCTACTTTAACATCAAAGTAGATGTGTAAGTAAGAAGAAGAATCATGAGGCTATTACCAAGAGCTATTTTGGATTTTTCCAACTCTTGGATCCAGTCCACAGTCCCCCAGATTTTCTTGATGATGACTAAGGTCTGGTCCATGGATACCTAAGTGGTTCAGAAACAGGTGGAAGCTCTATCTGTTTACTCTGGCCTTACGAGCCTAGGAGATGCACATGCTGTTTATGGGTATGGAAAGCTGAGTCACCTTGTGAAGGTCCAGATGAGGCAAGGCCTTTCTCCTGTATCCTTTCTGTATTTTCTACTAACGCCAGACATACACCAGAGAAGGTCTAGACAGGTTAAAAGTACCTTGGGATTGTATTTGATTAGTGAATAGTTAATAAATTTATGGCGTAATTTTGGGAAAACTGAAAAAGAAGGAAAATCAGTTGAAGTGAAAGCTACCTAAACCACTTAAGCAGGATGCTTAGAAAATAATTGTATGGATCTAACCTGCCAGAGACTCCCACAAACTGTACATTACCCCCATCTTTCTTCACATCACATGAGTTCCCATGGCACACGAAAGCTTAATTTTTGCTTTTAGTATGCACATTTCTTAGCACTACAGATAAAACAAAAAAATCACAAGAGAATAATTTTAAAAAATTCAGGTGTGTTTAAATGCACAAAATAAGACATTTATTTGAGGATTTAGAGGTGAAGTGGTGTGTGTATTTGTGTGTATCTACATGTTCATATTGGGAATTTGTGATCCATTTGTGAGGGGGAACTCTTGAAAGTGTCTACGTACAAAGATGGAATTTATGTAACACATCTGCTCATGTATGACAACATGCTCTTTATAGTATTTGCTGTGTGATGATTCAGTTCAATTCTTTCACCACTTGTCTCTATATTTGCACTATTTGTAAAATGTTCACTCATTTATACACTAAACCTCCGCTTGGTTTGAAACTGTAATCTTCTATTGGATCTGCTTCTTGTGGTTTTTTTCTTTCAATAACTTATAACAATCAAAGTAGTTCATGAGTTTTACTGCATCATATCGTTTTCACACAAGGAAATGAAATTCTCAGCGAATCGACTTTTCTATGAAACTAAAATCTTTTTTCTATGAAATGACCCTTAATTTTGAATTATCACTTCAAAGACAAAATTTGACTTTGGTAAAAGAATTAACATGAGTACTACTTTGAACACACAGCTTATCATATAGTGGCCATGGTGGGCAGAAGTAATTTTCTTTTTCTTTCCTTGTTTTATTTTTTAAATTTATTTTAATTGTTGTTCTTGTACAGTTTTCTATCCTTTACTCTCATCCCAGCCCACAGCCCCAGCCCTCCCCACCTCCCTCCCATTTCCACCCCCTACTTTTTGTCCATGTGTCCTTTATACTTGTTCCTGTAAACCCTTCCCCTTTTCCCCTGATCTTCCCTCCCCTCTCCCCTCTGGTGACTGTCAGCCTGTTCTTAATTTCAGTGTCTTTGGTTATATTATCTTTGTTTGTTTGTTTTGTTGTTTAGGTTCCTGTTAAAGGTGAGATTATATGGTATTTGTCTTTCACTGCCTGGCTTATTTCACTTAGCAAGATGCTCTCCAGTTCCATCCATGCTGTCACGAAGGGTAGGAGCCCCTTCTTTCTTTCTGCTGCATAGAATTCCATTGTGTAAATGTGCCATAGTTCCTTGATCCATTCATTTACTGATGGGCACCTAGGTTGCTTCCAACACTTGGCTATTGTAAATTGTGCTGCTATGAACATTGGGGTGCATAGGTTCTTTTGGATTGGTGTTTCAGGGTTCTTAGGATATAATCCTAGCAGTGGGATTGCTGGGTCAAAAGGTAGATACATTTTTAGTTTTCTGAGAAAATTCCATACTGCTTTCCATAGTGGCTGCACCAGTCTGCAATCCCACCAACAGTGCACTAGGGTCCCCTTTTCTCTACAACCTCTCCAACACTTGTTGGTTGTTGCTTTGTTTATGTTGGCCATTTTGACTGGTGTGAAGTGGTATCTCATTGTGGTTTTAATTTGCATCTCTCTGATAGCTAGTGATACTGAGCATCTTTTCATGTGTCTCAGGATCCTCTGTATGTCCTCCTTGGAAGAGTGTCTGTTGAAGTCCTTTGCCCATTTTTTTAATTGGGTTGCTTGTCTTCTTAGAGTGGAGTCATGTAAGTTCTTTATATATTTTGGAGATTAAACCCTTGTCTGAGGTATCACTGGTAAATCTGTTTTCTCATATAGTTGGTTCTCTTTTTATTTTAATACTGTTTTCTTTAGCTGTGCAGAAGCTTTTTATTTTGATGAGATCCCATTTGTTTATTCTTTCCTTTATGTCCATTGCTTTAGGGCACATATCAGTAAAAATGCTGCTGCATGAAATATCTGAGATTTTTCTGCCTACGTTCTTCTCTAGGACTTTAATGGTATCACGACTTACATTTAAATCTTTTATCCACCTTGAATGTATTTTTGTGTATGGTGTAAGTTGGTGCTCAAGTTTCATTTTTTTGCACGTAGCTGTCCAGTTCTCCTAACACCACTTGTTGAAGAGGCTATTTTTACTCCATTTTATGTTGCTGCACTCTTTGTCAAATATTAATTGAATGTAAAGACTTGGGTTTATTTCTGGGCTCTCTGTTCTGTTCCACAGGTCCATATGCCTGTATTTATGCCAGTACCAAGCTGTTTTAATTACAAAGGCCTTGTAATACAGTTTGGTATCAGGTATTGTGACCCCTCCTACTTTGCTCCTTTTTCTCAAAATTGCTGCAGCTATTTAGGGTCATTTATGGTTCCATATAAATTTTTGAAGTGTTGTTCTATGTCTATGAAATATGCCATTGGTACTTTAATAGGTATTGCATTGAATCTGTAAATTGCTTTGGGTAGTATGGACATTTTGATGATATTAATTCTTCCTATCCATAAACACGGTATATGTTTCCATTTGTTTGTGTCTTCCTTGATTTCTTTCTTCAATGTTGTGTAGTTTTCTGCATACAGGTCTTTTACCTCCTTGGTTAGGTTTATTCCTAGGTATTTTATTTTTCTTTTTGCTATAATAAATGGGATTTTTTTCTTCATTTCTGCTTCTGCTATTTCATTGTTGGTATATAAAAATGCCTTTGATTTCTGGATATTGGCTTTGTATCCTGCTGTTTGTGGGATATCCAATATCCAATATCTTTGTTGATATTTTGTTTAGAAGATCCGTCCATTTTTGACAGTGGGGTGTTAAAATCCCCTACTATAATTGTGTTGCTGTCAATATCTTTCTTGAAGTCCTCTAAGATTTTCTTTATGTATTTAGATGCTCCTATGTTGGGTGCATATATATTTACAATGTTTATGTCTTTTTGGTGGATTCTTCCCTTGAGTATTATGAAGTGACCTTCTGGGTCTCTCTTTATGGCTCTTCTTTTGAAGTCTATTTTGTCTGATATGAGTATTGCTACCCTGGCTTTTTTTTTCCTGTCCATTTGCTTGGAATATTTGTTTCCAGCCCTTCACTTTGAGACTTTGTAGGTCTTTTGTCCTGAGGTGGGTGTCTTGTAGGCAGCATATGTGTGGGTCATGCTTTCTTATCCATTCAGCTACTCTATGCCTTTTGATTGGAGCATTTAATCCATTTACATTTAAGGTCATTATTGATAGGTAGTTATTCATTGACATTTTCCTACCTATGTTTGTCTCTCCCCCCCCTCCCTTTCCTTAAAGCAGTCCCTTTAGCATCTCTTGCAGAGCTGGTTTGGTAGAGGTGTATTCTTTTAGACTTCTTTTGTCTGGGAAGCTCCTTATTTGGCCTGCTATCTTGATTGAAAGCCTTGCTGCGTAAAGTAGTCTTGGTTGCAGGCCTCTGGTTCTCATTACTTGGAATATTTCTTGCCATTCTCTTCTGGCTTGGAGTGTTTCCATTGAGAAGTCAACTGCTAACCTTATCAGGGCTGCCTTGTATGTTACTTCCTTTTTCTCCCTTGCTGCCTTTAAGATTCTCTCTTTGTCTTGGAATTTGCCATTTTAATGATGATGTGTCTTGAAGTGGGCCTCTTTGGGTTCCTCTTGATTGGGACTCTCTGTGTTTCCTGGATTTGTGTGACTTTTTCTCTCAACAAATTAGGGAAGTTTTCCATCATCACTTTTTCAAATAGGTTTTCTATCCTTTGCTCTTCTTCTTCTCCTTCTGGAATCCCTATTATATAGATATTATTACATTTCATATTGTCTTGCATTTCTCTTAATCCCTCTTCATTCTTTCTGAGCCTCTTTTCCTTTTCTTGCTCTTTCTGGGTGTTTCTTTCTACTTTGTCCTCCAACTCGCTGATCCGATCTTCTGCTTCATCGATTCTGCTTTTCATTCCTTCCACTGTGTTCTTCAGTTCAGAAATTGTGTTCTTCCTTTCCTCTTGGCCCTTGTTGATAGTTTCTATTTCCTTTTTCATGTTGATATAGTATGCAGTGAGTTCATCATAGCTTCCCTGTAGTTTCTGGTAGCTCTTTGAGAGCTCATGGAGCTTCCTGACAACCATTGCTTTGAACTGAAAATCTGATCGTTGAGTTGCCTCCATTTCATTTAGCATTCTTTCTGGGGCTTCCTCCTTTCCTTCCATTTGGGGATTGTTTCTTTGTCTTCCATTGTTTGTGAGACTCTTCTTTTCAGCCCCAGCTTCTTAAATTGATCTGTTCTGGCTCCCTGGGTTTATGGTGTGAACTTCTGTGGTAGAAGACCTGTGAGATTCAGTGGTGCAGTCTCCTTTGGGTATCCTGGTGTTCACAGCTTCCACTGTTTCAGCTAGGATCACGGGTGTGTGCTCTGGGTCTTCCACAAAGCCCCATCCTCCGGTCCCAGGGCTGCCTTTGGTCACAGGGCCACCCCCGTTCACAGAACTGCACCTGGTCATTCGGCTGTCCCCAGTCGCAGGGCCTCCCTGTGTTCATAGAGCCGCCCCCCAGTCGCAGGGCCTGTTCCGGTTGTAGAGCTGCCCCTGGTCGCAGGGCCTTCTCCAGTATCTTGGCCACCCCTGGTCGCAGGGCTGCTTTCTTTTGAGTTTTAGCACAGCCTTCAGAGGTAGCTATGGCTGCCTCCTGAAAGAATATGACACGTCAGCCCCTAAGTTCAGATATCTCTCCAGGCACACAGGTAACCAGCAATGTTGGGTGCTTTGTAGACCACGGTGCCCAGCCCAGGCCAGGATGGTTTGAGGGGCCTAAGCAGGCCTCTCCTCCTGGCCATTTCCCATAGCAGCAGCGAGAAGTAATTTCCATACTTAGAAATTAACTCTACTATTTAGGGACATGGATTTTAAACTTACAGAAGGATGTTGAAAGGGATGTGTCTCTGAAAAGACTAGAAAAGTTTTCCCCACTATCCCAGGGAGACTCAAAGCAAACTAGTAGATGCCTAAGAAATCAAAGCCTCAAGTTTACTTTAGGTATGGATTTGAAGTCTGAAGATACTGAGTTTATTCCATGTACGGATTTGAAATTTCTGCGTAGTCCAGGAAAACTTGTTGGGCAACCCCACCCTGCCCTACATCAAAAAGTCAATGTAAAAGCTTGTCCCATTGGTGGTACTACTCAGTAGGCTGGCAAAAGCAAAAACCAAAAAAATAAAGAAGCTACTTTGGAAGGCTCTTCTAAGTTCAAGTTTGTATAGAAAAGAAGAGCCACTGAAGACAAAATCAATTCTGAAAATTATAAAACAAAGGCGGATGTAATTCACTATGTGTGCAAGTTGTCAGATTTAATATACATTCTCCATGTTTTCTCCCCAAAACTTCAGCTTATAGCACTATAAAATATGTATATTTTATAAAAATAACTTAAGAGATAAGAAAGAATAGTAAGCATAGGAAAATGAGATACTGTAAAAGGTGGACTTCAAAATAGAACTTCTAAAAAGAAAAACTGACAAATATAATTGTAACTTAGAAATTTAATTTCTTAAAACAGAATTAATGACCTGAAAGATATTGTAGAACTAAGGAAATATACACTGCATGTGAATCTCAAAGCGTTTAAGAAATGGAACATATGAGAGTTTAAGAGACATAGAAGAGATTAAAAAGATGTCCAGTGTCTATCAACAGTAACTTTCAAAGGAGAGAATGGAGAGTGAAAGAAAGGCAGTATTTCAAAAGACAATGACTGAGAATTTCATTCCATTAATGAAAGGCATGAATGTTCAGGATAAATAATTACATAACGCAAAATGAAAAGACAATATTAAAAGAGCAATATATTTTTTAAAGTTACATCGAGAAGAAACGTTAGTTAAAACAGCAGTGGACTTCAATAAGACTTGCCAAGTTCAAAGATGATGGTATAGGTATTTCAAAACTGTCAGCTTAGAATTCTATCTCCAAACAATAATTTAACTGAAATGGTAGAATAAGACAAAATAAATATATTTTAGGACATAGCTGAGGGAATTTACCACTCACAGCTTCTTACTGGAAGGCTAGTAAAGTATTTACTCTCAGAAGGAGCAATTTGAATAGAGGAGGAAGGGGAAAGGAGGAGGGAGGGTTGGGAAATCGAGAAGGAGGACACTGGCTTCTGACCTCTTGCCTCCTTTCCTCCATCCCTTTTCCATTCCAGAGAGTTTCTGCTTTCCTTCCAATTCTTCAAGTAGGTAGCCCTTCATCACATCTTCCCCCCGTTTAATGGAACTTTCTCCTAGTTTTTACTTTTTTTCCTGGGGCACCATATAGTTTAGCACGAGTAATAGCAGGGTATTGGGGAACATTATTAATAAGGAAAACAAAAAAATAACCTGTTTAATATCTTAAGAATATTGTCCCTATAATGTTTATATTATTTTTGGGGTTATCATTGAAACGAAAATGGGACATTTTAAAACCTTATATCCAAGACCCCCACAGATTCAAGGCCAGTTTGAAAGATCTGCTTGATAGTTTTATTGTCTTAATTCACACTTGTTCTCATTTCTTTCTTAGGAGCAGGGTCACTTTCATTGTGGACATAGGCTTATCCCAAGCAAACAAGCCAATATATGTTCTTTTTTTTTTTTTTTTTTGCCAAACATTTTGCATTTCAGGTGAGGTTTGTGTATTACAGATGTTCCCTTGGTGTAATTGGCATTACCGTGAAAGGCAGACTTCTCCAAGAACCAGCGCGACTAACTGTGTTTAGCATGCTTTCTGGGTGCAGGGTTTATGCTGGTGTGTAAGTCCCGGGAGAGCTCAGTTTCCAGGTCTTTCCCATTCCATCATGTTACAAACAAAAATGTTCAAACCAGTGATAAAGTTGTCCTATGGCTAAATAACAACTTTCACCCTTTAAGATTTGAGCAGCTCTCATTTGACTGGTTCTTTTAGATTCATTTAAAATGTTTGAGATGTAAGATCTCACCTGCTGAATCTCTGCTTTCATTAAGCAGGAAAGGACCTAGACTGAAATTTAAGTGATATTTAAGATTCAGTGGTTTGGTGTCTACAGTCTGTCCAATTCGTCCTCCTCCTTGTCCTCCTCCACTTTCTTTTTTTTCAAAATTATATTTTATTGATTATGCTGTTACAGTTGTCCCATTTTCCCCCCTTCATTACCCTCCACCCTGCACACCCCCTCCCACCCACATTCCCCCCTTTAGTTCATGTCCATGTGTCATAAGTTCTTTAGCTTCTACATTTCCCACACTATTCTTGCCCTCCCCCTGTCTATTTTCTACCCACCA
The DNA here is from genome assembly GCA_004027475.1 of Anoura caudifer. Classification (NCBI taxonomy): domain Eukaryota; kingdom Metazoa; phylum Chordata; class Mammalia; order Chiroptera; family Phyllostomidae; genus Anoura; species Anoura caudifer. The sequence goes on along the minus strand of PVKU01017042.1, from coordinate 165 downwards.
TCTATGCTACTTGTTCTCTGTACCTTGTCCCCCTCTCTCCTCTTCCCACTCCCCTGTTGCTAACCCTCCATGTGATCTCCATTTCTGTGTTTCTGCTCCTGTTGTAGTGGTTTGCTTAGTTGGCTTTTGTTTTAGGTGTGGTTGTTAATACCTGTGAGTTTGCTG
>PVKU01017041.1:0-12623 GCA_004027475.1 Anoura caudifer | reverse complement strand
GGATTACTGAGAATAGTCAGTCCTAAACTGTTCAGTGTGCCCCAGTCTGGCTTTCCCTCTGAAACTTCAGTGAGGGCCCTGCTCTGTAGCTTCCCAGACTCCTGTTTTCTGCCTCCTGACCACCCCGGTGCTTTCTCATGTGGCCCTGCATGGCATGCAGTGCCTTCGTCTCTGGAATCTGGGAGTATTTTTTTTTCCTGAGTGCCCAACTGTGTATAAGTTAAATTCTTGTAAGAACATTAGAACAATTGTAAAAACTGAACAATATCCCATGACATAAAGCAATTACCAGTAAACACAAAAGATAATCAAAATGTTTATGTTCTTTGTTAACTACCAATAATCAAAATATAACTAGAAAATTTCTACAAGTTTGGACATTATGAAAACATTTAAAACATAAATCAAGAGAGAAGTAAAATATAATGAACTGATTGATAATAAAATACAACATATCAAATTTTTTAAAATGCAGCATATAAAAACAAATGTACAGTATACATTTTTAAAAAAGAATATGGAAGAGATTACATGTAATAATTTGAATACCCATCTTAAGAAATTACAGAAAAAAACAGCAAAAAGAAAGTAGAAGGAATATTTTTAAAAAGAGCAAACATTGAAGATGAGGAAATAAAATGCTAATAAAATTAAGACAAACAAAACCAACAATTAGAAAACTGAAATTATTTAAGTATATAATTATGGAACAATTGATCAAGGAAATAATAAAGAAGGGACAGTTAACACATACCAGTAATAAAATAGGGGAGAGGGCATAAGTAAGAGCCTACAGATATTAAAAAGATTTTTATTCAGTAAATTTAGAATTCAGAATTAACTGCTTTAAAATTTTCTAGAAAAATACAGCTTAAAAATTTGTCAAAAGAAGTAATAGAAAAAACTGACATGAAATAGACAAACAAACAATAACAGTGTTTCCAGACCCAATTCCAGCCCCAGTTATCTTTGTTAGGGAAATGCTGGAAAATACCAAAAGAAACTGGCTGTCAGCCTAGGTGCCGTTAGGGTAGCAGCCAACCCATATCCTACTCCCGGGTATCAAATATCACTTCCGCATTCTGCTTCTGCACTCCGCTTGCCCAAGCGATAAGCTTCCCTCCTGAACAATAGAGTATATAAGTCCCCTGAATCCTTTGTTTGGGGCCCAGAATTTGGAGACTTCCTCCTCTGGGTCCACGCATGTAATAAAGCCTCACTCCATTACCCTGAATTGCACCAGACTCATTATTTTCCGTAACATCTTTACTGGAAAAGTTCAAGGAAAATGAGATTCAACCTTACACACTTCCAGAGAACAGAAAAATAGGATAGACTCCAATTCACTTTCTCAGACTATTATATCCTTGAAATCAAAATCCAATAAGGAGTATATAAAAAGAGAGAAATATAGTCCAATCTCATTTTAAACGTAGCTTCAAGAATCCTTAAAACTTAGCAAATTGAACCCAGCAATTGGTAAAAAGGATAATTCATTATAATCAAGTTGATTTATACCAGAAATGCAAGATTAGCTAAACATTAGATAAGCAATATCTAATAATAAAATAAAATAGCAATAATAAAAACTTTTTAAAAGAGAAAGAGAAATGTATGTCATTGCAACCCAACCTGAAGTTAGGTATTGATGATATTTTGATTAATTATTACATAGTATATTTGTTTTTAATAACGTTTAATTATGACAAATGACCATAGTTTTCTTTTTGTTATTATAATGATATTAGGTTTTTATTTCCAACACACTAACTTTAGTAAAAAAAAAGTGATTGATTTAAAGAAAAGTAGTAAATTAAAGAACATGATGATAGTCTTGTACATAGACACCAGCAGTGGAACTAGTGGTGAATTCTGAACAATGCAGAGGAAGACAGAATTTCAGGTAGGTGGGAAAATGTGTGAAGGCATTAGGAAAGCTCAGCATGCAGACAAACTTAGAGAAGAAGTCCATTGTGGACAAAGCTCTGAAGGAGAAAGGTAAGTGTTGAAAGATGAGGCAGAGGACATCAATAGGCTGTGATGATTTACTTTTAGGGAGAGGGGAAAGGAGGGAGAGAGAGAGGGAGAGAAACATCAACCTGAGAGAGAAACATCAATCGGTTGCCTCTCACACTCTGCCCAAACAGAACCAAACCCACAACGCAGGCATTCCCCCTGACCAGAAATCAAACCCACGACTCTTCACTTTGTGGAGACACCCAACCAACCAAGCCACACTGGACAGGGTGGGAGATTAGAAATGAAAAAAGAATGTTTTGAGAAACTCTAATGTGGGAGTGGTGGAAGAACAAATGGCAGGAAACTGAGGAATTTTCCAGGAGGCAGGAGAGCCAGGGTAGTGTTGCACCACTGCAGCCAGGGAAAAGCATTTCAAAACAAAGGGAATGGTCATCTGTGTCCAGCAGTGCTGAAAAGGCAAGGTGAGCACCAAAAAGTATCAAACGGATTTAACAGCAAGCATGTCATTCATGTCCCGAGCAAGAGAAATTACCATATCTAAGGTCTCTGATACATCTTTGGATTTTACATAAATGAAAAATGGATCTGAAGAAGTAGATAGGCCTTGATCTCTTTTCAGTGTTATGGACTAATTTTCCACAGAAACATATTCTTCAAAATATAATTTCTGAAAATGAATTGCATAAAAGGACCATACATATAACTAATTACTCATGTTTTTCTTTGGCAACAAATTAACATTCATTCCTTTAGTAGATGTAAGATTTGGGGCAAGTTATCTATCTGTTGAAATCCAGTCTTCTGCCAAGTAGGAGAAATTAAACCTATACAACCTATAACTAGCATAAACAAGTACTGCTGAATAACTTGAATTCTCATTCTGTTCCAATAGGACTCCCTCCCCACACCGCTATGCCCCATCTCCCTTCCCTAAACCATCAGGGAAAACTGAGTCTAAAGATTTCTCCTTCAGCGTCACACACTTACCTGTGGGGTTATGCAACCCACTCCATGTAGGATGTGTTTGATGACAAGGCAGTCTGTTGTATGTCATCAGAGTTCCGAAAGTAATCAATGCTCAATAAAACCCCTTTAACAAATGTAGGCAGGCAGCTCATGCCTCCAAAAAAACAGATCCCTTAAAACAAACCACAACTCCATGAAACTCATAAAATTCCATTTCCTAAGATTAACATTCAAGATGTGCTTGATGTTTCATAAATATTATTTAAAACATTATGGTTACTTTAACTTACTCTTTTTAGAATAAATCACATTTATAGAAGCACATTTATATAAGGCTTGTGAAGACAATGCCTTGTGTAGTTAATGAAATTGTTGTTTTTGCTCTTGAGAATGAACACATTAAACACCCACTAAGTACTAGAGCTAATAGAAGTGAATATGAATTACCACATTTCTTCCCCAAAAGACATTTTCAGTGACTTGATTATTTTTTCTAGTATTTGGTTTAGGCAAAGAAAACTGATTGTATCACATTAGAGATCAATCAGTTATCAAATGTAATTGTTTTGCAACAGCAAACATTTTTAGATTACATCACAGATTTTCAACCTTTTTCATCTCATGGCACACATAAACTAATTATTAAAATTCTGCAATCTGACAAAAATGTATAATTTTGATTTATTCATACTAGATGGCTACTGTGTTGGCTATCGTCATTTTTTTATTTGACAATCTAAGGGGCAAGAGCTCAGCACCCCTCACTATATAGTCAGGTATCGCACATTTTAAAAATCTTTGCAGCACACTGATTAAAAATCACTGGACTATATGAACACACCATACATACACACACAATGAAAGCATCTAAAATATGCTATCTTCTATTACTGTAAATGTACTCCCTGACTAAGACCTTGTATGCCAACCTGAAACAAATTATCACAGCCTAGCTATTAACTCCTAAAAATAGGGAGCTATAATGGAAACACTTGGAGGCCAAAAGTATGCAAAATTACTGCCCCAGGAATGGTGCAGCCAAGAGACCCATGTGTACAGATTGCTACCTCATGGTAGAGGGGTGGTACGGGGCAGCTATCCCTGACTTGTGGCACCGACCAGGGCTTCTGGTTCATTTTATTTCCTTTTATCATAAACTTAAAATTTTTTCTCAACCAAGTCTTTTTCTCTGTTACTTTCTCTTCTCTCCATTCTGGAAAAATTCCCAGGTCAGATTACTCATTTCTAAGGCTATACCAAAAAAAGAGGTGGGGAGGGAATGGCAACATGACATGAACTAAAATGCCAGGCCTCTGACGCTTGGCAATTTTGCAGAGTCTTTGTTGAGTGACTGTGCATGTGAGTGCACATTTCCTAATGCCAACTACTAGGTTCCGATCATTCTCTAAGGTCTAACACTATGTTCCTGGAGTTTATGACAGAGTCATAACTCTGTACAATACATTGCCATCTAAATTATGTTGTTAGTTATTTACTGTCTTATAACTAGACAAGTTACTAAAATTTGTATGTCTATTAGATATGCCTAAGACTTCAAGTAAATAATTTTGTATAGGACAAGTATTGTCAAAAAAAAAACTAAAATATTTTCTTTAGCCTACAGATTTCAAATAGGCACAAATAAATAACTGCAAAGTTCATTTGAAATCACAACGTGCAAAGGAATCGAGTGACCCAAAATGTACCTCTATTTTAAATTTAGGTATAATTTTCACATAACAGGGTGCAGAGAGAACTTAAATGTCCGGCTGTTCGATGAGTTTTGAAAATGGATACACTCACTGTGTTATTTAGAGATCTATTATAATAAGGAATAGAGTCATCCCTGGTTATCCACAGGGATGGTTCTAGGACCCCCTGCACATACCACCAAAACCTGTAGGTGCTCAAATCCCTTTCATAAAATGCTGTGGTATTTGTTTTAACCTATGTACATCCTCCCATATGCTTTAAATCATCTCTAGCTTACTTATAATACCAAGTACAATGTAAATGCTGTGTAAATAGTTGTTATACTGTTGTTGTTTAGGAAATGATTACAAGAAGAAAAACTGTGCATGTTAAGTATAACACAACTATTGCAGGCCTAACTAAATAGCACACATCAGCAATAACATACCATCTTTTAAAAAATATTTTTGAGGCTTCCAATCAAGATGGCAGTGCATCTAAATGTGGTATTCACATCCTCCTACAAACACATCAAGATGGCAACTATACTACAGAACAATCATCGTTGGGAATCACCTGAAGTCTAGCTGAACAGAAGTCCTACAACTAAGGATGTAAAGAAGCAGCTACATCAAGAGTTATAGGAAGGGTAGAGATAGGGAATAGGTTGGCCCCACACTCATATGTGGCATGTAAAAGTCAAGAGGGATAGCTCAGATGCAGAGAAACCCTCAGCCTGGACAACAGTGCTGGCAGAGGCCATTGTTCCTTTTCTGAGCACTCCCCACACAAACCATCAGGTGGGCACCATATCTGAGTTGTCATTAACCTAGCTTTCTGTCATTGTTCAGCCCATGCTGATAATTCCTTGAAACCCACCTCACCCAGTTTGTGGGCCAGCCAAAGATTGTGTGTGTGTGTGTGTGTGTGTGTGTGTGTGTGTGTTTGTGTGTCTTTTCTATTGGAATGACCTGTCTTGGTTCATGTTTCAGACTTTCCTAAAATTTCTCAGACAAGCAGCATCTGGCTTTAGCATGTCCCATACCTCTCCCTAAGGGTACTAGGTCCAACACTAGTAGCAACCAGTGTTGGTTCAAAGCTTTGACTCTCCTAAGCACCTCCAAGCCAAGCACAAGTATACCGCCTGCAAATCACTTTGTAGCACATTCCATGTAGCCCCAGGCAGAACATAGGCTCTGGCTGACATTGCCCTGCACCTCCCAGGAGGCCCAGAGCCAGTGCACCCAGTGAATAGCTTCAGACCACATGGGAGTGACACAACCCAAACACCTCCACAAGAAACACACTCAAGGGCCAATTCAGCGGGCACCAGAGCCCCATTGAAGTCAGTCCTATTCTGTGGGGCAAGCTTCTGGACAGCTGATCTTCAATGGTGTTTGCTGCTAGTCCATGTAGTTGTTCAGCCGAGGGCTAGTCCCTCCCATTGAGGTGCCAACAGCAATCAAGGCTTAACTAAAACAGCAGGGTATACACAACCCACACAGGGAAATGCACCTGGGGTGGCCAGCTTGGGTGAATAGGGAGCTTTTGCTACTGGAACAAACAGGACACCCACTAATAAGACCACTTTTCCAAGCCCAAGAGTAAAAGCAGTTCTATGTAATTCATAGAAACAAACACAGAGAAGCTATCAAAATGAGGAGTCAAAGAAATATGTTCTAAATGAAAGAATAGAACATAAAAAACCTCCAGAAAGAGAACTAAACAAAATGGAGACAAGCAACCAACTAGATACAGAGTTCAAACACTTGTTATGAGGATGTTCAGAGAACTTAGGGGAAGAGTACATAAACTTAGTGAGAACTTCAACAAAGAGATAAGAAACATAAAAACAGACATATAAAACATAAAAAGAACCAGTCAGAACTGAAAAATACACTAATTGAAATGAAGAATAATTTACAGGGAATCAACAGGATCATAGATGAAGCCAAGAATCAAGACAGATTTGGAATATAAGGAAGAAAATCATACCCAATCAGAAGAGGAAAAAAAATGAGGATAGTGTAAGAAGCTTCTGGGACAATTTCAAGCATCCCAACACTCACATCATGGGGGTGCCAGGAGAAGAGAGAGAGTAAGGAATTGAAAACCTGTGTGTGGGGCGGGGGCGGGAGGAACTCATGACAGAAAACTTCCCAAGTCCTGAAAGTTCACAGAGTCCCAAACAAGATCAACTCAAAGAAGCCCACTCCAAGACACATCATAATTGATATGCCAAAGGTAAAAGACAAAGAGAGAATCTTAAAAGCAGCTAAGGGAGCTCTCATAAGACTGTTAGCTAATTTATCAACAAAAGCTTTGCAGGTCAGAAGGGACTGGCAAGAAGTATCCCAAGTGATTAAAGGCAAGGACCTAGAGTCAAGATTATTCTACCCAGCTCGCTTAGAATCAATTGACATGTAAAAAGCTTCACAGACAGAAAAGCTAAAGGAGTAGATCCACATCATCATTAACCAGTATTATTTGAAATGTTAAAGGGTCTTCTTTAAGAAGAAGGAAAAAAGATTAAAAAAAACATGAACAATAAAATGACAAGAAATATACCAAAAATTTCCATCAAAATTTTTGAAATTCTATCAAAAATTGAATCTAAAAGACAAAATAAATGGGAGTAAAAGACAGAAAACTGTACATGAACAACAATTAAGATAAAAATAAAAGACAAAATAAATGAACATGCAGAACAGAAACAGACTCACAGATATACACAACATTTTGACAGTTGCCACATTGGAGGGAAATTTGGGAGAATGGGTTAAAGAGGTAAATGCATTAAGAAATACAAAGTGGATGGTCAGGTGGCTCAGTTGGTTGGAGAGTCATACCATACACCAAAGGGTTGCAGGTTTGAACCCTGGTCATAACACATACCTGTGTTGTGGGTTTGATCCCTTCTTGGGGCATGTATGGGAGGCAACCAATCAATGCTTCTCTGTCACATTGAAGTTACTCTCTCTCTGTCCCTCTTCCCCTCTCTCTGAAATCAATAAACATATCCTCGGGTATTAAAAAAAGAAGTACAAATTGGTAGTTGAGGAATAGTCACAGGGATGTAAAATATAGCATGAGGAATATAGTCAGCAACATTGCGGTAACTATATGTGGTATCCAATGCATACTAGATGCGTCAGGGTGTTGAGTACCTTACATAAAGTCTAAGCACTGGATTGTACACCTGACACTGATATATCTTATATGTCACCTATTACTGGAAAATGAAAAATAATAACTTAAAGTAAAAAAATAAAAATTAAAATTAATATTTCCATCAATGATTAGTTGAATCCATGGATGGGAAGCTTGCAAATACAAAAGGCTCACCATATTGCTGTCATCACACAAAGTTCTCACATGCTCCTTACCACTCAGTCATCCCCTAATTTGTTTCCAGTAGAAGCAACCAGTGTGTTGATTTTCCTCTTATCAATCAGTTTTTCCTGTTCTAAATTTATGCTACAAAGTGTAAATAAACACTTTTGTGATTGACTTCTTCCACTCAGCATAATGGTTTTCAAGTTAATTTATGTGTTTACATGTATAAGTAATATTTTCATTTTACTACTGAGTATTATTTTACTGTATAAATTGAAATTATTTGCCCATTCATTTGTTGATGAGCATTTGAGTTAGTTCTAGTTTGAGGCAGTCATAAATAAACTGCTACAAATATTTGTATATTTTTGCCAATTTATATTTTCATTTAGCTCAGATAAATACCTAGGTGTGGAATTGCTGAGTCATAGAGTAACTATAACTTTAAAACATACTGCCAAATGGTTTTCCAACTTAGTTGTATCATTTTACACACCTATCTCCAATGCATGAGAACCCTAATAGCTATCAAAAATTGTTACTATTTAGTCTTGCCAGCTTTTTAAAATTAAGTTATTAGAATATAATAAACATACACAGATATCTCATTGTGGTTTCAATTTTCATAAGCTTGATAACTAATGACATTGAAAATCTTTATGTGCTCTTCATCTTCCTTCATAAGTATCTGTTCAGGTCTTTTGCCTGTGTATTAAACAGTGTGTTGTTTTGATTTTTAAAAATTGAAAAACATTTGACATATGTCAGACATTTGAATTGCAAATATTTTCTCCCAGTCTTAGTCTTTTGATGAGCAGAATTTCTAAGTACTTAAGAGGTATAAAAATCAAAATGAAAATCACCAAATTTTCATTTTAGTTGTTACATTTATCTGTTTAGAAATTCCAATTTTTTCCCCAGCTGGGGGCACATGAGAGATAACCAATTAATTTCTCTCACACACACTGATGTTTCCCTTTCTTTCTCCTTCCCTTACCCTCTCTCTAAAAATAAATAAATAAAATGTTTTTTTTTAAAAAGGCTGTTTGTTTTATTGTTTTTGTTTTTCTACTAGGTTTACCATCCGACTATTCATCATGTAATTCTTTCTTTTAAATTCTTAAACGTATTTAAATTGATTTTTAAACTCTTTGCCTGCTAATTCCGAACTGTCTGTCATCTGTGGCTCTATCCGTCTCTACTACATTTTTTCCTTGGTTATAAAGCACATAATATCTTGCTTCTATGCCTACATAGTAATGTTTTATGCTAAACATTATGAATCTTATGTCATTGAGTGTAAGACATTTTAAAACCTTTCTTTAAAGAATGTTGAGTGTAATTATGGCAGGATATATTTAATAGTGGATGATTGGTGCAGCTACTGTGGAAAGCAGTATGGAGATACCTCAGAAAACTAAAAGTGGATCTGCCTTTGACCAAGCACTTCTGGGAATATATATCCAAAGGAGTACCAAAACACTAATTTGAAAGAAGATAAGCGTCCCTATGTTCATTGCAGTGTCATTTACAATTGCCAAGATATGGAAGCAGCCCAAGTGTCCATCAGTAGAGGAGTGGATAAAACAACTATGGGACATTTACACAGTGGAACACTACTTGGCCGTAAAAAAGAACAAAGTTTTACCATTTGTAACAGTGTGGATGGACCTGGAGAACATTAAGCCAGTCAGAGAAAGACAAATACCATATGATTTCACTCACATGCGGAATCTAATGAACAAACTGAAATAACGTGCAAAACAAAGACAGACTGATAGAGAGCAGGATGACAGCTAAGGGGGGAGGAGTGAGGAATAGAGCAAAAAGGAAAAAGGACTCATTGACTTAGACAATGGTGTGGTGATTGCAGAGCAGGGGGTGAGGGAGAGGGGAATATAAGGTAATGGAAGAAAATAAAATAAAAATAAACATTTAAAAATTTTTCAGTAAGTGGATCACCTTGATTGTTAGGATGGGTCTGTATTATTACTTATTCTAAGTCTAGAGTAGCCCTACTCCTAAGACACAAAGTTTCAGGAGTGAAACTACGTTGAATCCCCATTGTGTTCAGCAAGGCTTAAGCTGGTTGCAACCCCTACCGGTCTCAGACATGTGTGATCTCCATTGCCTATATTTATTTAGCAGTTTATTTACACTCTACATTTCTTATGTTTATAGCTCTCTTCCCAGTTTTCACTATGTACTCACAGCTTCATATTTGGTAAAAATAAATAAATAAATAAATAACCCAAAACGTAATTCCTTGGCAGCTTTCTTTCTGTGCACAGCTCCTTTCTTTCTGGTCTTTGGTTTTATAAATTCCAACCCATTCAGCAGCCCTGAACCCCAATTTCTGCCTCCTAAACTCAGCAAAACCATCATGCTCTGCGTGGGTACCCCTCCTCACTCTTCAATCAGGAAACTGCCTCCAAGAGAAAGTGATGGTGATTGTAGGATTCATCGCTGTTTCCTTTCTCTCAGAGGTCACCCTTAAGTTGCCTCTTGCCAAAGGTCTGAAGTGGTTTCTTCGTACACTGTGTCCACTTTGACCACTGGTTATGGTGAGCGAGCTGGTACAGTGCCAGTTACCCTGTCATGCTGCATTAGGAGTCCCTCAGGATTTGTTATTTATTGAAGTTAATTTGCCTCAGTAACACAAAACATGGATGCTAGTCAGTAAAAGGTCAAGACATGTATAATAACTTCACACTTTTTAATAAAAACTCCATTTAAAAATCCCTGTTTCTATAAGAGTAAACATCCTGGTTCCACCAGCCCCAAGGCATAACAGATTTCTTTGCATTACACCTTCAAAGTGAAGTAAATTTTTAAATATAAGGTAAGCAACTGTTTTTTTAAAGCCATTAATACTTAAAAGGAGTCAACTATATTTATCCACTCAGGAAAAAAAACATATGAAATGTGATTTTTGAAATCAGATCTGAGCTGAGCTACACATGACAGTTGATTTTACCTTTTTTCATTCCTTGCCAGAGCATTTCACGACGGCGCATTGATATATTCGAAGTTGAACATGGAATCGTGGCTCTTCACCCTGTACAGCTTAACCTGTATATATACCAAGGTTTCCTTCACCAAACTCAAGTTATTTTGCATCCTGCCTCTGCGTATATTTATCCCTAACCCTTACCACCATCACATCACACACACATGCAATCATACGGATTCACACAAATGACCCTGTGAGGTCAGACCCATCACTGCCTTTGTCAAAGGTGTAGGTAAGCAACATGCAAAACACAATTTGAATTAGTGCCACATCCATTATCATTTTCACTATTCATCATAGCTTAGTATCAGCTGGTTTTTTGATATATTTACATATTTTTTAAAAGCTGAGAAGACAGACACCACTGTAATAATTTAAATTTAAACTGTTAAAAAGGATAAAGATCTCTGGATACTCATATGAAGACTCTCTGTGCAGAAATGTGTTTTTTGTTGTTGTCACAGGGCAAATTCTGCTCCTCTACCTACACCTACCAAGTGGTGTCCGGTGGGTGTGGAGGTGGGTGTAGGGAGCGGTGGTGGTTACGGAGAGTGTATAAAGCTTCCTGAACGCAGGGAAAAAAAAAAAACCCTGAATCATGCTGGAAGAGAAAAGAGCTAAAATTTAAAAACTCTTTAACTCAGAAATCTTCAAAGGAAGAAAAAATAAGCTAAAAGACGAACAGAAGCAAAAGAGCAGCCAAGCAGAGCACAAGAAAAAGAGATCAAGAAGGAGGAGTCCCTTCATTTAATATAAAGTCAAAGTGGCCCATGGGAGAGTAGACCTTTAAGTTTAAAGCAGTGACCTAAGCTTTTGAGTGTAGATGAGGAAAAGGGAACAGTGTGAGGGTCTCCTTACCTTTCACGTACCGTTAACTCTCAGTAACGTAAGCCTGATCAACCCACTAAGAATTGCTAAATTAAACCCCTTGTCTTTCCTTTTCAGTCTGCTGTCTTTATTTCATTTAGTACACCAGACATCCACTGTAGACGGTGGTCCATGATCTGTCCACGGTGCCTCCGGACATTCTTTTCTGCTGTTCCGGCTAGGTAAACCAGTGCTAGGCATATAGTACACAAAACTACTGAGTGATATCAAGTATATTTCAATTTAAAAATAAATAAAATTTATTTTTAAAATAAATTTCAAATTTAAATTTAAAAAATAAATTGAAAATAAAAAAGTTTGAATGAAGAAGGGATTAAAAAACTGAGGTTAATCTCTACGCGCTCACAGAGCAAGGATGTGGCAGAAGCAGAGTTCAGACCTGGGTGTCTCCGCTGCTCAAGACTGCATTCTTCCCACCGTGCCTTATTCTCCTCCCTCGGGTACCGGATATTTTGGAAAGTGAGTAAAATATGTGTAGTTGAACTTTTTTGAAAACTAAACATTGGTGTGTTTGTGCAAATTGTAGTGTATGGCATGGGAAAATGTCACACTTATTTGTTATTTATTAGATAGTTTCTAATAAAAAATGAGATTAGACAAAAATTGAAAGTTAGCAGCCTTTACTCAAAAATGATGGAATCAAATGAAGTTGAAGATTAAATTATATCCTGTCAATAAATTATCTAATACTTTAATATCTGGTTCTTCTTCATCATGTCTAAAATTCTATAGAGCTTTTGTAAAGTTA
>PVKU01017040.1:0-12616 GCA_004027475.1 Anoura caudifer | reverse complement strand
CTCTTCCTTAAATGCTTTGTAAAATTCTCCTGTGAAACCATCTGGTCCCAGGCTTTTGTGTGTTGGGAGTTTTTTGATTACTGCTTCAACTACATCTGCTGTTATTGGTCTGTTCAGGCTTTCTGCTTCTTCTTCATTGAGTTTTGGAAGATTATATTTTTCTAGAAACATGTCCATTTCACCTAGGTTTTCAAATTTCTTGGCATACAGTTCTTCATAGTAATTTCTTACAATCCTTTATATTTCTGTTGTGTCAGTTGTAATCTCTCCTCTTAAATTTCTGATTGTGTTTATTTGGGTCCTCTCTCTTTTTTCTTGATGAGCCTGCTTAATGGCTTGTCAATTTTGTGTATCTTTTCAAAGAACCAGCTCATGGATACTTTGATCCTTAGAATTGTGCATTTAGTGTCTATGTCATTTAATTCTGCTCTGATCTTGGTTATTTCCTTCCTTCTACTTGCTCTGGGCTGTCTTCATTGTTGTTCCTCGAATTCTTGTAGGTGAAGGGTTAAGTTGTTGGTTTGAAATGTTTCTGTCTTTTCTAGATAGGACTGTATCACTATGAACTTCTCTCCTAGGACTGCCTTTGCTGTGTCCCATAAGTTTTGGGTCATTGTGAGTTCATTTTCATTTGTTTCCACAAACTTTTTGATTTCCTCCCTAATTTCATTGTTTAATAGCATGCTATTCAGTCTCCATGATTTTGAGGACTTTGAGTTTTTCCCCTTGGGGTTGGTTTTTAGTTTCAATCCCTTGTGGTCAGAGAAAATGCTTGTTATGATTTCAATTTTCTTGAATTTGTTGAGGCTTGTTTTGTGTCGTATTATGAGGTCTATCTTTGAGAATGTTCCATGTGCATTTGAAAAGAATGTGTATTTAGTTTCTTTGGGATGAAGGGCTCTATATATATCAGTTAAGTCCATTTCATCTAGAGTGTCATTCAATGCCACAATATCTTTGTTGATATTTTGTTTAGAAGATCTGTCCATTTTTGACAGTGGGGTGTTAAAATGCCCTACTATAATTGTGTTGCTGTCAATATCTTTCTTGAAGTCCTCTAAGATTTCCTTGATGTCTTTAGGTGCTCCTATGTTTGGTGCATATATATTTACAATGTTTATGTCTTCCTGGTGGATTCTTCCCTTGAGTATTATGAAGTTACCTTCTGGATCTCTCTTTATGGCCCTTCTTTTGAAGTCTGTTTTGTCTTATATGAGTATTGCTACTCCGGCTTTTTTTTCCCGCCCATTTGCTTGGAAAATTTGTTTCCAGCGCTTCACTTTGAGTCTGTGTAGGTCTTTTGTCCTGAGGTAGGTCTCTTGTAGGCAGCATATGTGTGGGTCATGCTTTCTTATCCATTTAGCTATTCTATATCTTTTGATTGGAGCATTTAATGCACTTACATTTAAGGTCATTATTGGTAGGTACTGATTCATTACCCTTTTCCTATCTGTGTTCCTTTCTCTCTCTCTCTCGCTCTCGCTCTTGCTCTCGCTCTCTCTCTCTGTTCCTTCCTTGCTTTCCTTAAAGCAGTCCCTTTAGCATCTCTTGCAGAACTGGTTTGATAGAGGTGTGTTCTTTAAGATTTCTTTTGTCTGGAAGCTCCTTATTTGGCGTTCTATCTTGATTGAAGGCCTTGCGGGGTAAAGTAGTCTTGGTTGTAGGCCTTTGTTTCTCATTACTTGGAATATTTCTTGTCATTCTGTTCTGGCTTGGAACATTTCCATTGAGAATTCAGCTGCTAACCTTATCGGGGCTTCCCTTGTATGTTACTACCTTTTTCTCCCTTGCTGCCTTTAAGATTCTCTCTTTGTCTTGAAATTTTGCCATTTTAATTATAATCTGTCCTGAAGTGGGCCTCTTTGGGTTCCTCTTGATTGGGACTCTCTGTGTTTCCTGGATTTGTGTGACATTTTCTCTCATCAAATTAGGGAAATTTTCCATCATTACTTTTTCAAATAGATTTTCTATCCCTTGCTCTTCTTGTTCTCCTTCTTGAATCCCTAGTATACAGATATTATTACATTTCATATTGTCTTGTATTTATCTTAATCCTTCTTCATTCTTTCTGAGCCTCTTCCTTTTCTTGCTGTTTCTGGGTGTTTTTTTTTCTACTTTGTCCTCCAACTCGCTGATCCGATCTTCTGCTTCATTGATTCTGCTTTTCGTTCCTTCCACTGTGTTCTTCAGTTCAGAAATTGTGTTCTTCATTTGCTCTTGTCCCTTGTTGATAGTTTCTGTTTCCTTTTTCATGTTAATATAGTTTGCATTGAGTTTATTGTAGCTTCCCTGTAGTTTCTGGTAGCTCCTTGAGAGCTCATGGAGCTTCCTGACAACCATTGTTTTGAACTCAAGATCTGATAGTTGAGTTGCCTCCATTTCATTTAGCATTCTTTCTGGGGCTTCCTCCTTTTCTTTCGTTTGGGGATTGTTTCTTTGTCTTCCCATTGTTTGTGAGACTCTTCTTGTCAGCCTCAGCTTCTTAAATTGATCTGTTCTGGCTCCCTAGGTTTATGGTATGAACTTCTGTGGTAGAATACCTGTGAGATTCAGTGGTGCAGTCTCCTTCGGGTATCCTGGTATTCAGTTTCCACTGTTGCAGCTAGGATCAGGGGTGTGAGCTCTGGGTCTTCCACAAAGCCCCCTCCTCCAGTGACAGGGCTGCAGGTTTTAGAGCTGCCTCGAGTCCTGGTCCCAGGGCTGCCTCCTGTGGCTTGGCTGCCCCCGGTCCCAGGGCCTCCCCCATTACAGGGCCAATCCCAGTCACAGGGCCTCCCCCATCACAGAGCCGCCCCTGGTTGCAGGGCCTCCCATGGTTGCAGGGCCTCCCGTGTTCACAGGGCCTCCCATGGTCACAGGGCCGCCCCCAGTCGCAGAGCCTCCCCCATCACTGGGCCACCCCCAGTTGCTGGGCCTCCTCTTGTCACAGAGCTGCCCCCAGTCACTTGGCCAACCCCTGTTGCAGCGGTGCCCCCAGTCGCAGGGACACCCCCGTTCACAGAGCCACACCTAGTCACTCGGCCACCCTGGTTGCAGGGCCACCCATTCACCCCTATACTTTTCAGAATACTCCAAACTATTCAAGAAGAGGGAAGACTCCCAAACTCTTTTTATATGGCCAGTATCATCCTAATCCTCAAACCAAACAAAGACATAACCAAGAAAGAAAACTACAGGCCGATATTGCTAATGAACATAGACACTAAAATCCTCAACAAGGTACTGGCAAAGCACATCTAGAAACACATCAAAAAGATCATACACCATGATCAACTGGAATTCTTCCCAGGGATGCAAGAATGATACAATATTTGCAAATCAATAAATGTAATACATCACATAAACAAAAGCAAAGACAAAAATCAGATGATCATATCAATAGATGCAGAAAAAGCATTTATGATAAGGTACAGCACCTATTTATGATAAAAGCACTCAACAAAGTGGGATTAGAGGGAGCATACCTCAACATCATAAAGGCCATATATGGAAAACCTACAGTCAGCATTATACTCAATCGACAAAAACTAAAAGCTTTCCCACTAAGATCAGGAACAAGACAAGGATGTCTGCTTTCACCACTTCTATTCAACATAGTATTAGAAGTCCTAGCCACAGTGATTAGACAAGAAAAAGAAAGAAAAGGCATTCAAATTGTAAAGAAGGAGGTAAAACTGGCATTATTTGTGGATGACATTATAGTGTACATGGAAAACGCTATAGTCTCCAGCAAAAAACTACTCTACCTAAAAAGTGACTTTGGTAAAATAGCGGGATATAAAGTCAATGTTCAGAAATTGAAGGCATTTTTATATGCCAACAATGAAATAGAAACAAAAACTAGAAAAAAATTCCATTTACTACAGCAACAAGAAAAAGTTCCAAGGAACAAATTTAACCATAGAGGTAATAGATCTGTACTCAGAAAACTATACAACACTGAAGAAAGAAATTAAAGAAGGTACAAATAAATGGAAGTATATACTCTGCTCATGGACTGGAAGAATTAACATCATTAAAATGTGCATCCTACCCAAAGCAATCTACAGATTCAATGCAATCTCTATTAAAATAGTAATGACATACTTCACAGATTTAAAACAAATACATTTCAAAAATTTATATAGGATGAAAATGACCCTGACTATAGCCAACATCATACTCAATGGGCAAAAACTTAGAGCCTTTCCACTAAGGTCAGGAACAAGACAAGGATACCTGTTTTCACCACTCCTATTCAACATAGTATTAGAATTCTAACCACAGCAATCAGACAAGAAAAAGTTATAAAAGGCATCCAAATTAGAAAGGAGGAAGCAAAACTGTCATTGCTTACAAATGACATGATAGCGTACATAGAAAATCCTATAGCCTCCCCAAAAAACTACTTGACCTAATAAGTGAATTTCACAGAACAGAGGGATGCAACCTCAATATTCAGAAATCAAAGGCATTTTTGTACACCAATAATGAAATATCAGAAACAAAACTCATTTTTTAATTTTATTTTAATTGTTGTTCAAGTACAGTTTTCTGCCTTTTACCCCCATCTCAGGCCCATCCCATCCCAGGAATCAGGGAAAAAAATCCTATTTGCTATAGCAACAAGAAAAATAAAGTACCTAGGAATAAACGTAACCAAGGAGGTAAAACACCTGTACTCAGAAAACTATACAACGCTGAAGAAAGAAATTAAGGAAGACACAAACAAATGGAAGCATGTACCATGTTCATGGACTAGAAGAATCAACATCATCAAAATGCCTATACTACCCAAAGCAATTGACAGATTCAATGCAATCCCTATTAAAGTACCAATGGCATATTTCACAGATATAGAACAAACACTTCAAAACTTATTTATGGAACCATAAATAAACCCAAATAACTGCAGCAATTTTGAGAAAGAAGATCAAATTAGGAGGGATCACAATACCTGATATCAAACTATATTACAAGGCCACTGTAATCAAAACAGCCTGGTGCTGGCATAAGAACAGACATATAAACCAATGGAACAGAACAGAGAGCCCAGAAATAAAGCCAAGTCTCTATGGTCAATTAATATTTGAAAATGGGGGGAGAAGCATAAAATGGAGTAAAAATAGCCTGTTCAACAAATGGTGTTGGGAGATCTGGACAGCTACATAAAAAAAAAAGAAAAAGAAGAAGTAGAAATAAAAGAGAAACTCAATCACCAGCTTATACTATACACAAAAATAAATGCAAGGTAGATAAAAGACTTAAATATAAGCCATGACACCATAAAAGTCCTAGAGGAAAACATTGGCAGGAAAATGTCAGATATCCCATGCAGCAACTTCTTCAATGATATGTCCCCTAAAGCAAGGGACATAAAGGAAAGAATAAACAAATGGGATCTCAGCAAATTAAAAAACTTCTTCATGGCTAAAGAAAACAGCATTAAAATCAAAATAGAACCAACTATATGGGAAAATATATTTGCCAATGATACCTCAGACAAGGGTTTGATTTCCAAAATATATAAAGAACTCACATGACTCCACTCCAGGAAGACAAACAACCCAATTAAAAAATGGGCAAAGGACCTGAACAGACACTTCCCCAAGGAGGACATACAGGGGGCCCAGACACATATGAAAAGATGCTCAGCATCACTAGCCATCAGAGAGATGCAAATTAAAACCACAATGAGATACCACTTCACACCAGAGAGAATGACCATCATAAATAAATCAACAAACAAGTGCTGGAGAGGATATGGAGAAAAGGGAACCCTGGTACAGTGTTTGCGGGAATGCAGACTGGTACAGCCAATGTAGAAACCAGTATGGAATTTCCTCAAAAAACTCTAAATGGAATTGCCTTTTGATCCAGTGATCCCACTGCTCAGACTATACTGTATGAATCCTGAAACATCAATTGAAAGAACATATGCATCCCTATGTTCATAGCAGCATTATTTATAATAGTGAAGTACTGGTAGAAACCTAAGTGCCCATGAGTAAATGAGTGGATGCAAAAACTGTGCTACACTAACACAATGGAATACTATGCAGGAGAAAGAAAAAAGGAACTTCAGCCTTTTGGGACAGCATGGATGGACTGGAGAATAGTATGCTTTGTGAAATAAGCCAGGCAGTGAAAGATAAATACCATATGATCTCACCTATAAGAGGAACTTAATGAACAAAACAAACAAAGGAGAAAAACAGAAGCAGAGGCATGGAAATAAGGAATATAATGACAGCGACTAGAGGGGAGGGGGATAAGGGTGGAAACAGGGGAACGGACTAGTCAAGGAACATGTATGAACAACCCATGAACATGGACAACAGTGTCAGGACTGACTGTGTGAGTGGGTAGTTTAGTGGTAGAGAACAACAGAGGAAAAATTGGGACAACTATAACAGAACAACAATAAAATAATAAATAAAGCTAACTTCATATACTTTTGGAAATTTTAAAACAAATAAATATGTAGTTACCCAAAAAGAGATGATGATAATAATATTAGGAAATATTTACATGTGAAAGACAATAAACAGTAAACAGACTAAAGCCAAAGCAGTACTCAGAAAGCAAATTAAAGCCTTAAGTATATTTCTTTTTCTTTAAAGATTTTATTTTTATTTATTTTTAGAAAGGGGAAGGGAAAAGGAGAGGGAGAGAAACATGAATTTGTGGCTACCTCCTGCAAGCCTCCCACCAGGGATCTGGCCCGCAACCCAGGCATGTGCTCTGACTGGGAATTGAACCGGTGACCCTCAGTTCACAGTCTGGCACTCAATTCATTGAGCAACACCAGCAAGGGCTTAAGTACACTTCTTTTAAAAAATTACTTTAAGAATTCATTTATTTATTCTTAGAGAAAGAGGAAGGGAAAGACAAAGAGAGGAAGGGAAACATCAATGTATGGTTGCCTCTTGTGCATCCCGCACTGAGGACCTGGCCTGCAACCCAGGTCTGTGCCCTGACTTGGAATCAAACTGGAGAACCTTTGCCTTGCAGTCCAGTACTCAATCCACTGAGCCACACCAGCCAGGTGCATCTCTTTAAAATACTTATAGTCCAATGAAACAAATGTCCAACTCAAGACATTAGAAAATAAACAGAAAACAGAAAAAAGGGTCTAAAAAGCAAGAGTAGCAAATAATGAATTAGAAAATAAAGTAAAAAAAGACAGCACACTGAAATCTGGTTCTTTTTAAAATTAACCAAATAACTCCGGTAAAATTGATTTTTTAAAAAGACAAAAGGCAGAAATCCACTGTAATAGGTCTAAAAATGGTGATGATTTTTAAAAATTAGATTGAATGGAAAAGTTTCTAGAAATTATATAATTTTCCAAAACTAACTCAATAAGAAATTGAAATATGGAATATGATTCATCATCCTAAGGAAAAGTGAATCATTAGTGAAAAATCTACCTGCATAAAAGAAGAAGGGCTATATGGTTTTTTTAAGCAACTTCTACAAAACCTTCAGGGAACTGATAATACCCACAAACCACTCTAAGAAACTCACAGTGAATGTTCTGAAACTTATTTTAGAGACTATTATAAAACACTGATATCTAAACTGGACAAAGACAGTATGAAAAACAGTAAGCTTATTTCTTTTATGAACAAAGATGTGAAAATCTGGAAGAAAATATCTCCACCTATCAAAAACCTATGACAAGCAAAGCAGTTAATGATGAAATTTGGGGAGGGCTGGGGCGGAGGGACGGGATGGGAGTAGAAAACAGAAGACTGTATAAGAACAACAATTAAAATAAAATTTAATTAAAAAAAAAAGAAATATCTCTTTTACATTTTGCATTTTTTACTTCAATTCTTGTTCTTATACAGTTTTCTTTTACTCCCTTCCCAGCCCACCACCGCAGCCCTCCCCACCTCCCTCCCATTTCTACTTCCCCTAGTTTTTGTCCATGTGTCTTTTATACTTGTTGCTCTAAACCCTTCCCCTTTTCCCCTGAAATTCCCTCCCCTCTCCCCTCTGATGACTTTCAGCCTGTTCTCAATTTCAAATGAAATTGAAATATCTCTTTTAAAGTCAGGAAAAAGATAAGGATACCTGCTGTTACTACTTATTGATCAACATATAAAAAATAATGTAAAAAGCTATATAACCAGGAACAGCCAGTTAAAAAATGTAATTTTAAAGTAATAAGACAATATTTGCAACAGCAAGAAAACTAAGCAGTATTATAAAACAAGATACAGTATATTCATGGATGGGAAATTACTATTTCATAGTGACCACAATTCTGCCCCCAATTAATCTATAAATTCAACATAATTGTGCTCAAAATCTAATCTGGCCTTTTAAAGAACAAGAAAAGTAATAATAAAATTGATATAAAAATTAAAACACTGGCTTAGGGAGAGACAAGTAGACAAGTTTAACAAAATAAAGAGGTTAGAAATCAATTCATACAGACATGGGACCATGAAATATGTCAGATGTGTCAATACAAACCACTAGGAAAAGTACAGACTTAGCTTAAAGTAGAGTGCTGGAACAACTGGCCATAAGACTCTAGGAAGGGAGCTGGGTCAATCGCTCCCTGATCAGCCAAACAAGGTCTCAGCAGCACAGGGATAAACCTGGTTGCTTGAAATCTCGCAGAGAGGAGTTAAGATCTCATAGCCCTGGGAGGACTGAGCATTGGAGTTCGCACTTCTGTCTACGCCCACGCTCCATAGTGAACAGCTGTGCGGGGATCTGTTGGCACCAGCGCACCACTGAGGGACCCGTGCGGCAGTTGATCAGCGCTACAGTCTCTCAGCCCCCGTGTGCGCGCCAGCAGGGAGCACCGATACAGTCTCTCGGTGCCCTTGCGCCATCAGGTCGGGAGTGGACTGCTGGGAGATCTCAGACACCGGTGTGCAACCTGTGTGGGGGTCGATTTGTGCTCGCAGAAAAATTGGCAACTGTGCACGGAAGGCTGAAAGATCATCAGTGCTTGCATGCATGCGACCACAGTAGGCACCTACGGAGAGGCCCCGGGCTACCTCTGAGGACAGTAGGCCAAAGATAACTGAGTGTTGAACAGGGAGAAAAACAATACAGTCACCCCTCGGCCACTGCAGTCATCAAAGCCGGAAAAACCAGCTTGGCAAGATTGATGACAGCAAGAGTTGGCAGTTTTGGTGTTTTTCGGGTTTTTTTGTGGGTTTTTTTCTTTTTCTCTTTTTATTATTAATTTTTCATTATTTTGATCTTTTTTAACCCTCAACTTCTTTTTGCTTCTCATTACTTCTTTCTTGTTTTATTCCTTCTTCCTTTCCTTCCAAGCTTATCTCTTCTTCCTTTCTTTTTTCTTTTCTTCTGCATTCTGCTTTTCTTTATTCTCTTTTCATTTTTTATTTTCTTTTCCATCTTTTCTTTTTTTCCTTTCCTCCTCTTTTCTCTTTTTAAACACCTATGAATGAGACAAAAACAAAACAAAACAAAACAAACCCTGGAACTGTGGAAAGACTAGAGTTGTTCCCAAAGAGGGGGCATTTCAACAGCTGAGACACTGGAAGCCGTGAACACCAGGATACCCAAAGGAGACAGAACCACTGAATCTCACAGGTATTCTACCACAGAAGTTTACACCATAAACCCAGGGAACCAGAACAAATCAATTTAAGAAACTGACCCTAACAAGAAGAGCCTTAGAAACAACGGGAAAACAAAGAAACAATCCCCAGATGAAAGGAAAGGAGGAAGCCCCAGAAAGAATGCTAAATGAAATGGAGGCAACTCAACTATCAGATCTTGAGTTCAAAGCAATGGTTGTCAGGAAGCTCCAAGAGCTCTCAATGAACTACCAGAAACTACAGGGAAGCTACAATGAACTCACTGCAAACTATATTAACATGAAAAAGGAATTAGAAACTATCAAGAAGGGCCAAGAGAAAATGAAAAATACAATTTCTGAACTGAAGAACACAGTGGAAGGAATGAAAAGCAGAATCAATGAACCAGAAGATCAGATCAGCGAGTTGGAGGACAAAGTAGAAAAAAACATCCAGAAAGAGCAAGAAAAGGAAAAGAGGCTCAGAAAAAAATGAAGAGAGATTAAGATAAATACAAGACAATATGAATCATAATAATATCCATATAATAGGGATACCAGAGGGAGAAGAAGAAAAGCAAAGGATAAAAAACTTATTTGAAAAAGTAATGATGGAAAACTTTACTAATTTAATGAGAGAAAAAGTCACACAAATACAGGAATCACAGAGAGTCCCAATCAAGAGGAACCCAAAGAGGCCCACTTCAAGACACATCATAATTAAAATGGCAAAATTCCAAGACAAAGAGAGAATCTTAAAGGCAGCAAGGGAGAAAAAGGAAGTAACATACAAGGAAGCCCCGATTAGGTTAGCATCTGACTTCTCAATGGCAACACTCCAAGCCAGAAGAGAATGGCAAGAAATATTCCAAATAATGAGAACCAAAGGCATGCAACCAAGACTACTTTACCCAGCAAGGCTTTCAATCAAGATAGAAGGCCAAATAAAGAGCTTCCCAGACAAAAGAAGTCTAAAAGAATACACCTCTACCAAACCAGCTCTGCAAGAGATACTAAAGGGCCTGCTTTAAGGAAAGAAAGGAAAGTAGAAAGAGAGGGAGAGGAACACAGGAACAAAAATGGCAATGAATAAGTACCTATCAATAATAACCTCAAATGTAAATGGATTAAATGCTCCAATCAAAATGCATAGAATAGCTGAATGGATAAGAAAGCATGACCCACACATATGCTGCTGACAAGAGACCCACCTCAGGACAAAAGACCAACACAGACTCAAAGTGAAGGGCTGGAAACAAATTTTCCAAGCAAATAGGAAGGAAAAAAAAGCCAGGGTAGCAATACTCATATCAGACAAAATAGACTTGAAAAGAAGAGCCATAAAGAGAGATCCAGAAGGTCATTTCATAATACTCAAGGGAAGACTCCACCAGGAAGACATAAACATTGTAAATATATATGCATGCAACATAGGAGCACCTAAATTCATCAAGAAAATCTTAGAGGACTTCAAGAAAGATATTGACACCAACACAATTATAGTAGATGATTTTTACACCCCATTGTCAAAAATGGACAGATCTTCTAAACAAAATATCAACAAAGATATTGTGGCATTGAAAGACACCCTAGATGAAATGGACTTAACTGATATATATAGAGCCATTCATCCCAAAGAAACTAAATACACATTCTATTCAAATACACATGGAACTTTCTCAAAGATAGACCACATGATAGGTCATAAAAGTAACCTCATCAAATTCAAGAAAATTGAAATCATACCAAGCATTTTCTCTGACCACAAGGGACTGACCTAGAAACCAACCCCAAGGGGAAAAACACAAAGTCCTCAAAATCATGGAGATTGAATAGCATGCTATCAAAAAATGAGTAGGTCAAGAGTGAAATTAGGGAAGAAATAAAAAAGCTTCTGGAAACAAATGAAAATGAACTCACAATGACCCAAAACTTATGGGACACAGCAAAGGCAGTCCTCGGAGGAAAGTTCATAGTGATACAGGCCTACCTAAAAAAGATAGAAACATATCAAACAAACAACTGAACCCTACACCTACAAGAACTCGAGGAACAACAATGAAGACAGCCCACAGCAAGTAGATGGAAGGAAATAACCAAGATCAGAGCGGAATTAAATGGCTTAGAGACTAAAAGCACATTTCTAAAGATCAATGAGTCCAGGAGCTGGTTTTTTGAAAAGATAAACAAAATAGACAAGCCATTAAGCAGGCTCATCAAGAAAAAAAAAGAGAGGACCCAAATATACACAATCAGAAATGAAAGAGGAGAGATTACAACTGACACAACAGAAATATAAAGGATTGTAAGAAATTACTATGAAGAACTGTATGCCAAGAAATTTGAAAACCTAGGTGAAATGGACATGTTTCTAGAAAAATATAATCTTCCAAAACTCAATGAAGAAGAAGCAGAAAGCCTGAACAGACCAATAACAGCAGATGAAGTTGAAGCAGTAATCAAAAAACTCCCAACACACAAAAGCCCGGGACCAGATAGTTTCACAGGAGAATTTTACAAAGCATTTAAGGAAGAGCTAACCCCTATCCTTCACAAACTTTTCGAAAAAATCCAAAATGATGGAAGACTCCCAAACTCTTTTTATGAAGGCAGTAGCATTCTAATCCCCAAACCAGATAAAGGCATAACAAGGAAAGAAAACTTCAGGCCCATATTGGTGATGAACATAGATGCTAAAATCCTCAACAAAATACTGGCAAACTGCATCCAACAATACATTAAAAAGATCATACACTTTGACCAAGTGGGATTCATCCCAGGGATGCAAGGATGGTTCAATATTCACAAATCAGTAACTGTAATACATCACATAAACAAAAGCAAAGACAAAAATCACATGATCATATCAATAGATGCGGAAAAAGCATTTCATAAGGTACAACACCTATTTATGACAAAAACACTCAGCAATGTGGGAATAGAGGGAGCATTCCTCAACATAATAAAGGCAATATATGAGAAGCCTACAGCCAACATCATACTCAATGGGCAAAAACTAAAATCTTTTCCACTAAGATCAGGAAAAGACAAGGTTTTCCACTT